>WWET01006028.1:0-13628 GCA_011038615.1 Limnodynastes dumerilii
TGTTGATTCATCAGGTAATTAAATTCCTCCTGAAATGTAAGGAAATGTCATGGAGGGAGGATTTATGCAATATAGAACGGCTTAATACCAAGGAGATTAAGACCTATTGGGATATAAATCTCCTGGAAAGCTATTTAAAGCACAATAAAATCCCGAGAGGTCTTAGACTTTTAAAGGAACCAGCATATAATTTGGAAAATAAAAATCTATTTTATAAAGAGTGGAATCAAATTTTAGATAAATGCTCTTCAGAGCTAATACAACTTTTAATTAGGGAAAAGAAAGTTGATTAAAAAAATTTAGAGGACGAACTAATAGCGTCCAATGAAAAATTTGATCAATTTCAGGAGGAACCCGAGTTTCTTCAAGCTAAAATTGAATTAGAAGATAAATTAGCAAAAATAGAGGAAACGGTGATTACCACCAAACGGGGGAAGTTTCAAAGAGATCTAAAGGACTATGAGTTAAACATTGTTAGGGATTGGACCAAATATATTGTGTCAAAGGAAGGCACTTTAATATTAAAATCTGAGGAAAATAGTAAGAAAAAGAAAACTTACATGAATGGTCAAAAACCTAATAATAGAAAAAATTGGGATTCAAATATGGGCACACATAAGAATGAAGGTGTACCATATAAGTCCAGAGGAAATAGATCTGGTATAACTGTAGGAATAAATAAGAACAAAAATACTCCTACAAATCCCAATAGGAAAAGTATAAAATATACAAATGTAGTAGCTAAGGGTTTAGTGACAACTCCCTATATAGCTAAACAACAAAATAATCCCTGGATTAAAGTTCAGGGCAAACGGAATAAAAGTGATCAAATTACTGCTAGCCCTGAAATACACATGCAAAATAGGTTTGCTTCTTTAGATCAGAATATTTTAGCAATAAACTCCCCCAAACCAAGTACATCTGGTATTAGGGTTTCTCCATCCTCTTTTTTAGGACAAGGCTCCCAAAAAAATGTCCCCCCACTAACGAGTCAATCACAAATCACTTTTCCATCGTTAAAAAGACAGTTAGAAGGGGAAAACGAGGTGGAAAAACCTCCAATAAAGAAGAAACAGACATAATGCCAAAAGGCATTTTTGATTTATCATCAGTCTTATTGACCAAAACACAGTGCAATTTGTTAAAAAAAGGTTTATCATTCGCACCCTCCTGCCCTCCTAATCAATTTAATTTGCTTATAGATGTCCTAAAATTTTCAAGAAATATGACTTTAAAACGTCATTTTATTAAATTGAATTCCAAAAAGGACCAAATTATTCCTAGGGAATCTCAAACTCAATTTGAACAAAATGAGTCAAGAACTGGGTTAAAACCAAGTTCTAAGTTTTTTCCCTTGGAATCATGGGGATCCTATATAGAATTATTTACAGAATTAATCAAACAGGACATCGAAAAATTAAATTATCAACTTCCAGAATTTAATACAAACCTAAATAAATGGGAAAAAAAGGCACTTAAAGATCTAGTGTCTAATAAAAGTCTGGTAATTAAACCAGCTGATAAGGGGGGAGGAATAGCGGTGCTAGATCGTTCTAGCTATATTAAAGAATTGTTACGTCTCTTAGGAGACACGGAATCGTATTGTAAATTAATTAATGATCCTACTGAAGGGTATGTTACAGAATTAGGAGCCCTTTTGTCAGATGGTCTGGCTCAAATGTGTATTTGTCAGGAGGAATTTAATTACCTGATGAATCAACATCCACGGGTAGCAACCTTCTACCAGTTACCAAAACTCCATAAAGACAGACTCAATCCCCCCGGCAGACCTATTGTCTCGGGGATTGGGTCTGTCACAGCCAGACTTTCTGAATTTGTCGATCAACACATTAAGAAATATGTCTCACAACTGACATCTTATGTGAAGGATTCTACACAGATCCTTCAGACATTTTCTAGTATGACATGGAAACCATCTTTTAATTTGTGTACCATAAACGTTGAGGCACTGTACACGTCCATACCCCATCAAAAAGGGTTGGCGGTGCTTCAACAAGTCTTAAAAAATGATCCAGTAGTGCCAGAGGAGCTCACAGAGTTTATTGTATCCTGTGCAAGATTTATATTACAGAAGAATTATTTTTCTTTTTTGGAAACTGTTTACCTGCAGATCAAGGGTACTGCGATGGGCACGGTTTTCGCTCCCAGTTTCGCGAATTTATATTTGGGAGACTGGGAGCGAAACTGTGTCCACGCACACCATCTTAGCCAACATATCAGGTATTACGGTCGTTATATAGACGACGTCTTACTGGTATGGGATGGCACCATTGTTGACTTTGAGAATTTTATGAATTCTCTGAATGTGAATGAATATGGTCTGAGGTTTACCTCAAAATTTGGAGGTTCACAAATAGAGTTTTTGGACCTTATGTTGAGTGCTCCGATAATTTCAGACAGTATGGTTTCTACATGTACATTTTTTAAGGAGGTTGACAGTAACTCATATCTGGAATATAATAGTTGCCATCTAAAAAGTTGGAAAGACAATTTACCATTCTCGCAGTTCCTACGATTACGTAGGAACTGTTCTTCTATTGAAAAATTTGAGGACCAATCCACTGTTTATATTTCCAGATTCAGAGAGAGAAACTATCCAGAATCTCTTATCCAGAATAGCTTTATAAGAGCTAAAAATCTGGATAGAGATTCACTTTTGACATACAAGAATAGACTAACAACTAAAAAAATGTGTAGATCTAGGCTCCAAGACTGTAACATCTCTAATCAGTCTAATTTTGTACCAAGAAATATTACCACCTCTGACCAGAATAACACCATGATAAGTACATCAGAATTAATTGATTGTCCTTTAATTACAAATTTTAGTAGTAGTAGTGGCCAAATTAAATCTATTGTAGCCAAGCATTGGCCGATCCTCAAATTAGACCCTGTATTATCCTCATATTTACCAGAGAGACCCACCGTGAGGTTTAGGAGGGCGAAAACATTAAAATCTTATTTAACTCCAAGCCTACTACCAGTAGAAACCAAGCCCAGGGATACTTTTATGAACCTAAAAGGCTGCTACCCTTGTAGCTCGTGTAAAATATGTAAACATATTAAGAAGGACAAATATTTTTATGACTCTCAGAATAATAAGAGATTTGAAATATCATGTTTGACAAATTGTAACTCAACATTTGTAGTTTATCTCCTTCAATGTGGGTGCAAGTTGTCATATGTAGGAAAAACAAAACGCCCTCTTAAGATAAGAGCTCTTGAGCACTATCGCAATATTGTGAATAAAAATATGTCTCATAGTGTCTCACGACACTTATAGTGTCTCACGACACTTTACTACTGTCCATGGGGGTAGTGTGGATAGTCTCTCTATTAGGGCAATAGAACACGTTACATTGGATGTTAGAGGGGGGGATCGCTTAAATAAACTCTCAAGAAGAGAGTGTTATTGGATCTCCACCTTAAAAACTATTAGCCCTTTAGGCTTAAATGAGAGTTTCGAATTAACCCCATTTCTCTGACATACCATGTAATTTAGTAGATCACCTTCTATTGTTCTTGGATTCTTGTTGTATATAAAAAAATTCTCGTCACTTAGTTGTATTATGGAACGGCTTAAATAACTGGCTGAGTATATTGTTAGGATCTCTACACTGGGAAACCATGGCCCTATATTTAATATTGTTATGTATTTTTATATGGCTTATCATAAGACTGATTTTGTTTTAAACATGTCTGTTTTTTCTTTGTTATATTTTTCTTTATTTTTTATTTTTTTGCAAATGTTCTAATGAATTCCCTTGGTTTGTATACACTGACTGTGTTTGCAACATGTGTCATTGCTATATTGCCGCAGTTGGAAATATTGTAACATGTAGCAAGATTGGTGATACTGTGTATGTAATTTTTATTTTCTCGCAGTTAGCAAAGTATACGCGATACTAATACATAGTTACAGTATTGAATTTGACTGGTTCCTTGTTCTTTCGTTTTATCTCTTTTCCTCCTTTATTTGATATTTGAGGGAAAGTTCCTTTTTAAAAAAAAAATTATTTTTAATTTTATACTTTTAATTTTAGTGTACAAAAAAACTTCTTAATAAGAAGGTCTATGTAATATACACAAAAAGACGTCCTCTTATTAAGTTCTACAATACCGCCCTGTCCATACACTGATTGGATAGCTGAGGGGTATTTAAATCCGTTCTCACGTTCTTCTGGCACACCCCCTGACGAAGTCTGCCCGACGAAACGCGTAGGATTGATCTGGAAAAGCGTTCATCATTGTCTCACCAGCACGGCTTTTAGAGTAAAGAATAGAGTAGATCTTCATCGGTCCAAGTATATATTCAAAGTAGGAGATTGGGTGTGGCTCTCTACCAAAAATATCAGACTGAGGCAACCATCCAAGAAGTTGCAAATTAATTTATAAATTAATTAAAAAATCAATTTTCATTAAATATATATATAAAAAACAGTAGAACATAATAAATCAATATCAAAATGTTTTAATAATAAAATAATATAATAGCTGGACTGACACTGTTTATCTTCACCTTAATTGATGAAATAAACATTTTATACCTCATTAATAGGACATGACATATAAAAAATATATATTGGTAATGTATCTGGAATGAGAGTCCCTTTTGTTCTTCGTTCAGTTCTGAATACAAGTATTCAAAATTGATTAGGAGATTATAGCGTAATTCATTATTTATTATTTCACCAAATACATAATTAACTTATCAAAAACAAAAACATATACAGAAGGACATAAACCAAATATATGAAATAAAAATTTTATTTAGTGTCAACATTAAAGCAAACATATTTCTACATTAAAAACAGTCTACACCAACATAACACAAAAAAATAACAATTTAACAATTAACATCTATTTAGCAACAAAAACATTGTTAACATTGTATAACATTTAAAACATAACTATTATTAACATATTTACCAAACAATATTGGTGTTAAAACAACAAAAAATTTTAAAACATGTTAATATATAAACAAAAAGAAGGATTACAAACAAAATATCACAAATAAAAAACACTTTTTACGTGAATCAAATATTTTGTCACGACCTTGACCTCAGCTGAGGCTTTTGTGACTGATCTGAGACACAAGGGGTTAATCACAACATCCACCTAAGGCCTCATTTACTAAGGGAGATTTGAGTAAAATCACCAGAGATTGCAGTAGTTTACCGGGGATTTGCAACTCTCTGGATTTACTAAAGCAAAATCTCCACAAACTCTCCGGAGATGAGTGGAGAATTAAATCTCCGGTGTTTAAATCTCTCTGGCGATTTTTTGCATGAGGAGCATACAAATCTCTGGATTTTACTAAGGAGAGATTTTCAAAATCTCTGGAGTTTGGCCTTAAAGGACCGGATTCAGAGTTCCGAGCATGTGCGATGCGGAATCGCACATGCTCATTAGACTATGGGCTATTCAAGGATACACTTCCGGTCATCCTATAGCCCACTCTGAAATGCACGTAAGGTGCTACTCAGAGTAGTGTGTGGATGTGCAACTTTTTCAAAGTTACAAAAAACCCATTCCCCCGCCTGCCCCACCGCCAAAGCCTATGTGTAAAAAATAAATAAATAAAGGGCCATCCGACAGGGCATACTGCCGCTAGTAGAACTACAGGCACAAGCATGCCTATGAATGACAAAGCATGCTAGCGCTTGTAGAACTACTATCGGCAGCATGTCCTGTTACGAAACCCTACACATGCCCATTTAGTAAAAAAAAAAACATACAGTGCCCGCTCCCTAAAAAAAAAACATACAGTGCCCGCTCCCTAAAAAAAAAAAAACTCACGTGCCTTCACAAAAATGACTAAAATACATTGTACAAGTGCCCCTAAATAAATAAATAACAATACCACCAGTGCCCATCAATAAATAAAAATCAATACCACCAATGTCCCTCAATAAATAAAAATCAATACCACCAGTGCCCATCAATACAAAAAAAATCAATGCCACCAGTGCCCATCAATAAATAAAAATCAATGCCACCAGTGCCCATCAATAAATAAATAATAATGCCACCAGTGCTCAGCAATAAATAAAAACAGTGATACATATTATCGCACATACATAAAATATATAGGCATATATGCCCCCTTCAAAAAATGTAATTCTTAAAAAATTCCCATAATCTGGCTAGAAAATTTAAAAAAAAAATCCTTACCTGGTCTGATGGGGGTCCAGTCCTGTAAGATTTTAATCCGGAGGGGTGGTGTTGGCAAAAAAAAAAAACCCTATAGGAACGTCGCTTACTATGTCCTGCAAGCATGACATCCCAGTGCTAATGACAGGTCGGCTGGCATTGGGGTGAACTGCAAATGAACTGCCACCACCAAGACTATTCACAAGAGGTCTTAGTTTCTCATCTATCAATCTATCACAATTATACTTTATCAGAATTATCATCAACCACGAATGATCTCTTCTGTTACCAAGCTGGTCTGACACGTGAATCCACAAAAACACAGAGACATGAACTTATTAATTGATATTCAGTATGATAATAATCACAATTCTTATTTACAAAAGAATAATACAATTGACATACAACATGCAAAACAGTTTCGTATAAAATAAAAAGGGGAAAACACAGAAAGACTTACGCAAAACCTTCCCTGCCTGGGATTTAGCAGATTACTTGGGAATAGGGAACACTTTCTTCCTTCAAGAAGATCCCATGAAGTGAACCCCGTTATGTATCTATACAACACTTTTTAAAGGCAAAAACTGCTCCTCTCCAAATAGCACCCACCTTTGTGACAAGCGACAGTTTGGGGTCTGGAGAGACTCTTATTTAGAGATCTGGCTTTTATGACCCCCCCAATATACTGATCCATTTACAACAGGGCCATAACCTGACAAGAGCCATAACTAGTTCTGCCTCACTGCATTCAAACTATTTCCATAAAATAAACCAGACCCTGACCAAGTAAAGGTCACTATATTTTGATATTGATTTATACACCTGATATTAGAATATATCCTGACAAACATGTTAATATATAAACAAAATATAAAAAATAAAAAACACTACTTACATTAATCAAATATCCGCAACTAAAGTTTTGTGCTTATATTTATGTGAAACAGCTGCTTGCACTTTAATGAGCAGCTGAAATGTACAATGGCCCTGATTCAGAGTTGCGTATCTGTGCAAAAATTACATAGATGCGTAGCGGATTTTCACAAGTGTGCATGTGCCAAATGAACAAGCTCCTTGTTCTGCTGGCGAACAGATCGTCTCTGTGTGTTTATGTATTTTAGAAATGCAAAAGGGGCATTTTAAAATATGTTAATGTGTTTTCTGGGCGTGCATGTTGTTCAGTCCTTTTTCCAGAGGTGTGTTTTTATGCTAACAGATATGTAAGACTTTATAGTGTTTAGCTGTTGTTGTTTTTTTTATATGTTTGTTTCAATGTTAAAAATGGCTTATTTTGTGTTTCTTTTTTATTTAACAAAAATATTAGAATTAACATAAATTTAAATAAATAATTAACTTATTTATCTGGCCACAAAAGTTGTTTTTTTGGGGGTTTATCTGTCTCTGAAAAGCATTATCCAAGTGTAAATTTTAAATATTTATTGTTACAGTTTGGATAGTTATAGTGGTCAAAACATGGGGGAAAATTGCACTGGGAATAACAGCCGCAATGCCACACACAAAAGGAAGTAGCAAAAAGCAAAAAAGGGAGTATAAAAAATTATGAATGGTGTGCAAAAAAGCACTAGTTATTTCCTGGGGTGTTGGTATAAAAGGATATATTATAGAAGATAAAATGACAAGAAAAAATGTATTAATACATATAATAGTCCATAGAATATGCCATAAAGCCATATAAATCATACAAATGTAAAAACAGTCTATACCGCAAACTGAAGATTCATATGAGGAACATGGAAACAGGAAGCGCGATGTTAAAACAAAAGTCCCGGGTAGTTGGGAAGCCACCTGCAAGCCGCCGTCCTCCTCCGGTCTCCTGTAAATGCTGGTTGCAGCTGCTACGATCGACACGTTTTGGGCTGGAACCGCCCTTTCTCAAGAAATTAAAATTTACACATCTCACGCAAAAATTTAAATTAAACATGTTTTACATAGACTTAACATTAAAGTTAAAAATACTAAATAATCAAAATAGAAACACACAAACATTGCAGATTTTAAGCAGCAAAACTTAGAATAGAATGTAAGCGCACAAATTGGTTGTCCTTGTGACTTGCGCATGCGTTTCAGTTAATTAACAGATTGCACGCATATATTCATGCCTTCCGTCTGCGCATTCATCAATGGAAGATGCATGCAATTCAAGGTTGAATAATTATGCGTAAAAGCGCAGCCTTGAATCGGCCGTATATTTTACAAAATTGTATCTGCCTTGCACACACACGCAACTCATCAATATCAAATATATAGTTAAAGAAGAAATAAATTAAAGGTAATAAAAATACTAGTGATCATTACAGGTAGATTTTTTTCCATACATTCCGCACATTATGCTGAGCAGATGTACTCAGCATACGTGTTTTGAGATGGAGCTTGGCATCACTGGACCCCATAGATAACCTGAATGGTGATCCAGAAGTTCCAGACTCCCGTTGTCTCTGGTTTTAAAAGAGAGTGGGGGGGGGGTCCTTTGTACACCTGCATCATTACATGAACACAGAGTAGGGATCTCAGAGGTAGAACAGCCACTGTAGGTGTAGGCAGGACTGGCGTGATGTGGTTCACAAGGGCATGCTGTGCAGCCCGTAACTGGGCTGGAGAGCTGGTTCTCGGCTGGAGAGACAATGGGCCTGATCCAGACCTACGCTCGCATGCAAGCTAACGCCGAGTGTAAAAACAGCAGTAAAAATGCACTGCGCATGCGCATAGTGACAACTTCCAGTCGTACCAAAGACCTTTTCGTAGCGGCGATTCTGGTGTCCGTATTGTTTGCCTTTTTTTCCGACGACGGGGCTTGTTTATAGTACGAAGTTAATACGGACGCTGGAGTTAAGGAATGTAGGCGGGGGGAGCCATTTAAGTTGTACAGTATGGGCGTGCTAAGCGTCGTTTATACGCAATGAACGTACGGACGGCCGCGGGAACGAACACAAAAGTTAGGGTAGGGTTTGCCGAGCGTATGGATGCTAAACTAGGTACGAGCAAGGGGAGTACCTATTGCCGTGCATCGGTGGTACATTCGGCGATAATACATTACGCACACCAGCGTAGGTCTGAATCAGGCCCAATGCCACAATAGGGATTAATAGATGAGAAGAGCCTTTCCCTCTTCCCATATATGAAAATGATAGGCACTTGAGCAGTCATTTTCACCCATGAGAAGAGGGTGTCGCCTTTCCTCTTTTCTATGTAGATATTAGTCAGTAGAGTCACTCTAGTGACTGATATTTACATAGATGGGGCCTGATCCAGATCTACGGCCCATAGCTACGGCTGCCGTATGTGTAAGATCGGCATTTCTGCCGATCTGCGCATTTACCGGGCAGATGTAGCTCGGCGTAATTATTCTTTCTCTGGGTGCAGGATCGGGCGTCCGTAACTACAGCGTAGTTGCGGAGGAAGGGGTGGGCTGCTTTGTAAATACAGCATAGGTAGGCGGTGGGAGGGAGGGAAAATAGGAAGAAAGGGTTGGGTTACGGCCTTACGATCCTGTGGCTGGCGTAATTGCAGACTGTTACGCCAGCAGAAGTTAGGGTAGCCTTCAGCCGGCGAAACAGCTTGTAACTATGCAGGTCACAGGGGGGAGTGTCGGGGGGAGTGAATTAGAGGTATGCTGCCCGTAAATACGAACTACGGCACAGCATAGCTCTGGATCAGGCCCATAGAGCCATTTAGTGCACGCTACAGGAAGGGCGAGGGCGCAAATGAATAGTTTGGGTGTTATTGTTTACAAACGGGCACTATACACCCTAGCACCGGCCTTGGGTGTAGGAGAGCCCACTGTGCCCACAGTATTTCCACCTCTGATCCTTCATGTTTCATTAAAATTAAGCCAAGATTTAGTGGGATGGGACACTGACCACAAGTGGATTTAAGGCCAAAAAACAAATATAACATTCATTAAATATCTGAGTGATTATTTGAGCAACCATCTTACTTGTACATGTCTGATAATATTCTGCAATGCTTTGTTAACATCTTTATTTCTTAAACTGTAGATGAAAGGGTTTACCATGGGAATAATATTTGTATAAAGAATGGACATGAGCTTCCGCTGCTTCTGTGTAATTGCAGCATGTGGTATTAGGTAGAGAATGATAATGACAGAATAGAAGAGAATCACAGTAGCCAGGTGGGAGGCACAGGTAGAGAAGGCTTTATACATTCCTTGTATAGACTTAACCTTAAGAACAGATGCAATGATAAAGATGTAAGAGGTTACAGTAAGTAGGAAACATATAAAAAATAATATACTAACTGCAAATATTATGGTCCAAATAAGAGAGGCAGATCTGCCGCTAAGTTCTATCAGGGAAATTAGGTCGCAAAAAAAATTATCAATAACATCATAAACACAGAAATCATTAAATGAAAAACAAACAGTTAAAGCCAATGTTATTATAAATGCTATCAACCAAACCCCAAGACATAATACAGCACAAAAATTCATGCTCAAGATCTGATTATAATGTAACGGTTTGCATACAGCGACATAGCGGTCATAGGACATGACTGTGAGAATGAGATACTCAGCTGGTGAAGATATGGTAGAAAAGAAAAACTGTGTTAAACACTCTGAGATTAATATTCTATTACCAGCTGTAAGAAATATATACATAAGTTTTGGCGATATGGAGGACACACATAGAATGTCCACACCAGACAGGTTACACAGGAACAAGTACATGGGTGATTTCATCCTGGGGCTCACACAGATAAGTGCGATGAGGAATAAATTTGCCAACAATGTGACAATATAAGAAAGAAGAAAGAATAAGAAAATGGAAATCTCAAGGTCCGGCAGATCTGAGAATCCTATAATAATAAATGAACTTATATTGCATGTTTCCATGGACATCTCTGTAGTAGAACAAACAAATAGTCATAGCATAACAATGCAAAATCTAGCATGAAGTAACCAACAGAGCCTTGACCTGCATTGTTCCGAGTACATTAATCTGGGTTATTGCTAATTTATTGCTCTTGGTAAAAAGATGATAAATAATGTAAATTTGGCAGTATACTATAGTGTAATACAGTGGGTTTTGTTTTAATCTGTAGGGCTGTGTTTCTCTCAGTCAACTGTAAGATGAAATGTGAAACCTTATGTTATCTAGGAAGGGATGTTATGCCATTTAATGATAACTGTGGAATCAGAATTTGATATTAAAGAAAAAATACTTGGACGTCAGCAATGTGCTGTTATTTGCAAAAACCATAAAAAGATGATAAATAATGTAAATTTGGCAGTATACTATAGTGTAATACAGTGGGTTTTGTTTTAATCTGTAGGGCTGTGTTTCTCTCAGTCAGGCAGTTACACCAGTCCTGACCTAGTGCAGGATATCTTGAGAAAATGAAAAAAAAAAATTATTAAATATAGATTTGCTAAATGTTGCTTTTTGAATGCATTTTCCATTTCTCTTGTAAACGTAATGTAAACTACTGCTAAGGACACAAATTAATAATCTCCCACAGCTTCAATATGTTAATGATAACTACTACTCTGACCATTATAAACCACATAGACATTGTATAGCCTGGTAGCTGTATTTAATTGTCATCACATTGTAAAGTATTCCATTAATCTGCATGTACTCTATAACATTTATTATTTTGTTTGCCAAATTAGTTTGTAATTTGTATTATTATTATTATTATTATTATTATTTATTAGTATTATTAGTGTAGTAATAATAATCATCATATGTTTTTTAATAAAAAGATGTTACCTTTTATTCTCTTCTGGATACATAAGCCTACTTGAATTGTAAAATGAAATATGCAACCTTATTATGGTATCTAAGAAGAGGTAAAATGACAATGAATAATAATTTGCTGAATCTGACTTTGGTATTGAGACTTCTAAGGAAAAATATTCAGGAATGTCAGTATATTGCGTGTGATGTATCCAGTATGATTTCAAATACAAGGCAACATTGATTTAAATAGTGGCTATAACCCCATATGATCAATTATGATAAAATCCACAGTGATTTATACAATTTGAATGTTTTGTACATTGGGCAAAGCATGTAATCTGTGGTGCCAATGGAAAGCAGTAAAAATAAAATACACCACTGGTGCTTCACTAAGGTAACACAGCTGTCAAAAAGAAGATCAACTCCTATAATGTAAATTAAAAAGATAATATCGACAGCGCTGTATAAACACCAATATACCAATTAAACGAAATTAAAACTACAGTGGCTGAGTAAATCTGCACAACATAGGTCTTAAATGTAACAAATTTATTCATTAAATTACATTTATATATCATAAAAAAACAGTGAAACCGATGAAAAGGTTAATAAGGAAACCTTTAATACATATAAAGAGTCTAATTAGGGGTCATCGAGATGAAATAGCAAAAGAAAAGAGTACAGTTTCACACAAGTCCTTGGGAACAAGTTGTTATGACTGACAGCAATTCATATCAGTGATTGTATAAGCATAGATATAAACAGCAACGCATTTCGTCTTAGTCTAAAGACTTTGTCAAGCTAACAAATGCGTTGCTGCTCCTAGCTATGCTTATATGATCACTGATGTGAATTGCTGGATGCAGTATGCCACTGGTTTAAGGACCCACTGCTGATTATTGTTGTGCTTTCGTCCCACTATGCATGGAAGATATTTGGTTGAATAGGCTCTGTCTATTTATGGAGCTGACTTAGTCTGACTGAGAGGAATTATTTGTTCCATCGGGTTGGCCACCTGTTACTCAAACAGTGGGGAATGCATGAGTCCTGTGGATTTCCAAGGACTTGGTTAAAACTGTACTGTTTTCTCTTGCTATTACATCTATGGACTGGATTCAGTGTAGCACATCCGAGTAAAAATCACATAGATGCGTTGCTTTTTTGTAAAGCTGCACATATGCAAAAAGCGCAAGAAAGTCGTATTGCTGTGGAAAAATGGGTTTTCCTAAATATTTAAATGAGGAAAGCTCCGATTTTACATAGTTGATGAGGTTGAAAAAAGACAACAGTCCATCAAGTTCAACCTATTTTGGATCTCCTGCGATCCCTATCTTTATATTTGAAGTTAATCCATATGCAGCAACCTCAAAACTGTTGCAATCCTAAGATAAATAAATACATACATTTCTCCCTTGCTCCACTACTGTCCTTTATTTAAATTAGCGGTCCTGGTAACCCTGAATGCCCTTTTCTGCTAAAAATGTATCTAATCCTTTCTTAAACATATCCAGTGAATCTGCCATCACAACCTTTTCTGGCAGTGAATTCCACATCCTGACTGCCCTTACTGTGAAGAACCCTTTCCTTTGCTGGTTGTGAAACTTCTTTTCCTCTAACCTTAGTGGGTGCCCCTGTGTCCTGTGTACAGTCCTTGGGGTAAAAAGTTCCTTTGAAAGTTCTCTGTATTGACCCATGATGTATTTGTATATATTGATCATATCTCCTCTTAGA
>WWET01006028.1:19049-34819 GCA_011038615.1 Limnodynastes dumerilii
TCATCTTAAAGATACCACCGATTTTTTACAGACACTTTCAACTATTCAATGGATACAGGCATGGATACAGGCATAGATAATTCTGATTTAATGGAAAATCTCCACGTTAAATAACTACATACTTAGTTCCAGCTTTTTATAAAAAAAAAAAAGCCTCAGGTTTTACCTATATCTAATAGATAATTTTATTTTTCTTGTTTTTCAAGCTGCCTGATCAACAGCTGAAAACATTACTATACAATTGCAAGGATATTTTATGTTGTTTCATGTTGTTTTTTATTGCTAATCAGAATTTTTAATGTTTAGCATCATTGTTGTGTCTATAAATTTTATCTTAATAAAATTTAGACTCTAGAAGCGCTTCAAACTCCCCCTTTTTTCTAGATACATAACAGGGTTCACTTCATTGGATCTTCTTGAAGGAAGAAAGTGTTCCCTATTCCCAAGTAATCTGCTAAATCCCAGGCAGGGAAGGCTTTGTGTAAGTCTTTCTGTGTTTTGCCCTTTTTATTTTATACAAAACTGTTTTGCATGTTGTATGTCAATTGTATTATTCTTTTGTAAATAAGAATTGTGATTATTATCATATTGAATATCACAGGCAAAATATTGTAGAAGCGCTAGAAAAGCCAATAGATCTCGACAGGGTTCAGTAAAAACAATTCTTCGTTTATTTGACCATATATAACAGTAAAATCAAATATAAAACAATTGATAGTAATAATCAACCATGCAGTACATGCAAAATTCATATACAGTTTAGCTGCACGTAATTGCACCAAAATTGAGAAGAACAAGATAAAGGATAAATTCAATGAACATGTGGTTGCAATGTCAAAGTCTATTAGAGAGTAAAAGACTCTAAATGATCGGGCACTTGCAATAGTGCCTCTAATGTAAATCCTCAAAGTAATTGGTATACACACTGCAGAGACAAAAACGTGGTAGAATCTTAGCATACTCACTACCCTTAGTTCCAAGCTGTGGATAAGCTTTAGTGGATGCAAAGGAGTATCGGGAAGTCTCACAGTAGACACAACTCACAGAGCTGAACGATATCACTGCAGCTTTGATGTAGTGCGGCTCGTCGGTGTGATAGACAGAAATACCGTTGGCTCTGGATGGCAAAGGAGCGAGTCAGTCTGGCAGCTGTAAACAAGAGTTGACTGGATAAGGGCAGAGATGCATGTAAACACAGTCAGCTCCAGGTATAAAGTGTTCCGATTACCCCCACGGCAGCTTCAAAGTAAATCAGCTGATATGCTGGAGGAAGTGAGCCTGTTGTATTCCAATTAAGAAAGGTTTATGGCCACAATAGTCAATGTGGACTGATACCACAGTGGAGTGGATTCTGTGTTGCGGGAGTCAGTGCTACTTCTAGAGCACTATCCACACGTGTTCTGATGTATCCATGCCTGTATCCACATTTTTCTTGTTAAGCCAGCAATAGTCAAAATTTAGATACAGATTATTAATTGCATAGATTGTTTTTAACTGTGTTATATAGTCCCAATGGAAATGATTTGTCACGGATTATTACTCACACTAAGGGAATACCTGCCACTCAAATGTACCAAGGAGTGGATACAGTTTTCCGTTGCAATAAATAAAAAATTCAGCATATACCAGATACCAATTGTCCTGAGCAGTTGCCCAAAGCTGTTTATAGTATTGTATCAACGAGTCATAAATTGTGCCATAGACTGTAAATGCCAGACCTAATATAGTATCAATAATATAGGTTAGGTTCTCACCAACGAAGATCCGATGTATGACAGTCGGAGGATGTTGCAAATTTCTTTGGTGATAGTAGAATACTTGTGGAGTTTCTATAAATAAAGCTGCTACAGGCTCAGGACCTCTGCCTTGTGGTATCTGTAGCGTGCAATTGATTCCCGGCAGCACCTCCACCAACCACTTAGGTGTAGTCGTAGGCACACACTGAGGCACATTGGTACTGTTCATATGATTAGATTCAATCAGTGGGTCCTTCGAAAGGTTCCCGCATTGGGGGTAGGTAATCAGCAGCTGAATTAATCCGGTATTTCCTATGGTGCTGCAGGTATATAAGGTGTGGAAAGTAGCAAAAGTGGGTCTAGGGTATGTAAATAATCGGTTGCAGGGATAAATAGTGGCAACCTCTACGCGTTTCTTTGCTTGGGCAGTTTCATAAGGAGATAAAACATGCAGGTCTTGCTTCCTAATTAACAAAAAAGCACTAGTTAAATCCTGGGGTGTTGGTATATTTTATAGAAGATAAAATGACAAGAAAAAAATGTATTAATACATATAATGGTCCATACCAGTGCTCAAAGTGGAAATTTAGAAGTGGGGGTATGGAAATTTCAGCACCAGTCAGCCTGATTGCATCTTCCTTCTTTGTGGTGAGTCAGTCTTATTGCCCCTTCTTTTTCCAGACAGTCTTACAGCCTCCTCTTTATGAGTGTCTACCCAGCCTTATTACCCCTCCTTCTGTGTCCAGCCAGCCTTATTACCCCTCTCTTTACTTGTGTCCAGTCAGCCTTATTGTCCCCTCCTTCTGTTTGTCCAAGCAGCATTATTGCCCCTCCTTTTGTGTGCCCAGCCAGTCTTATTGCCCCTCCTTCTGTGTCCAACCATCCTTATTGTCCCCCTCTTTACTTGTGTCCAGTTAGCCTTATTGTCCCCTCCTTCTGTTTGTCTAACCAGTATTATTGCCCCCCCCTTCTTTGTCCAGCCAGCCTTATTGTCCCCTTCCCAGTCTTATTGCCCCACCTTATTGCCCCCTCCTTGTTTGTTTGTCAACCAGAATTATTGCCCCTCCTTTTGTTTGCCCAGCAAGCCTTATTGCCCCCTCCATCTGTGTCCAGCCAGTATTATTGCCCCCTCTTTATTTGTGTCCAGTCAGCCTTGTTGACCCCACCTACTGTTTGTCCAAACAGTTTCAGCCTTATTGTCCAATCCAAAAACGAACAAAACAGCGCTTGGGACAAAAATATGTATATAACAAATTCACATTTATTAAAATATTATAAATTAAAAAACAGGTAATAAACAATGATGTGAGCCTAATATGTCTGTATGTTGTTGATCAGACAACTACAGACTTATAGGAAAAACCAGTTGCCTCAAAGATGAAAATAAAAAACAAAACTGTTCAATCCTCTCCTTTAATAAGGAGGAGGTATAAGGTGCCTGTTGAAACCTCTAACGAGTAGGGTAATAGAGGTGCAAAATCCTTTCCTCGCAATGGTGGCTGACAAAGGTGTCAAGAGCCCTTAGAGATAGAAATATACAAATATATGTATAGGGCAGTCGGCTGTACGTGATGGAAAATAATCCAACTGGATACAGGGTAATAGCCTCTTACTTTATTTAGCAAGACCAGGAATTGGTCAATAATCCTCAGCCTATAGATGGTATTCGGGACTTGAGGGAAAGCACTTAAGCAGAGATGAATAATGCAGTATTACCGGTAATAGAGAGGTTTACCTCATGTCCTGCCCGTACATCTACTCAGTCAATAGCGGTCAGCGGGAGCTGTGTCGGATCTGTCATGCAGACACAGCCGCAGCTACCCGCGGCTGCAGCCAAAGACATTTGTTATTGTCTAATCCTTCTGTTTGTCCATCCAACCATATTAACCCTCCTTTTGTGTGCCCAGCAAGTCTTATTGTCCCTTCCTTTTGTGTTTCCATCCAGCCTTATTGCCCTTCCTTTTGTGTACCCAGCCAGCCTTATTGTCCCGTCTTTATTTGTGTCCAGTCAGTGTTATTGCCCCTCCTTGTTTTCTAAACAGTCTTATTGCCCCTCTCTATGTTCAGCCAGTCTTATAGCCCCTCTTTATGAGTGACAACTCAGCCTTATTGTCCTTCTTGTGTCCAGTAAGCCTTATTGCCCCAACTTTATTTATGTGCAGTGAGCCCTATTGTCCCCTCCTTCAGTTTGCCCAGCCTTATTGCCCCTCCTGTGTCCAGACAGCCTTATTACACCCCACTTTATTTGTGTGCAGTCAGCTTTATTGCCCCTCCTTCAGTTTACTCAGTCTTATAGCCCCCTCTTTGTGCCCAGCCAGTCTTCTAGCTCCCTCTTTGAGTGTCCAGCCAGCCTTATTGCCCCAAATTTGTGTGCAGTCTGCTTTATTTCCCCCTTTTTTCAAGTTACCCAGTCCTATTGCCCCCTCTTTGTGCCCAGCCAGTCTTATAGCCCCCTCTTTATGTGTCCACCCAGCCTTATTGCCCCTCCTGTGTCCAGCCAGCCTTATTGCCCCCCCCCACTTTATTTGTTTCCACCCAGCCTTATTGTCCCTCCTTCTGTCGCTAGCCAGAATTATTCTTCCATGTGTCCATTCTAATTGCCTCTTTCAAGTCTAGCTTCCCACTGCCCCATTTAAAATCCCCTATTCCCAAACTACTTTCTAAAAGACCACTAAACTTATAAACTTAATAAACTTACCTTTCCTGTGTCTTCCGGGCTCTCTCCTCCACAGCACGCAATCTACATTCTAATGACACTCGCGTGACCTTAGGTCACGCTTGCATCCTGTGATCAGAGCTGTGGCTATGCACAGCCAGCTCTGTCAAAGACTCCCGGCGGCAGTGCGGCACAGGAGAAGTGAGCTGGTATGCTATATGGCGGTATGGCATACCATCACTTCTGTGATCCCACTCTGAGTAAAAATACAGCTGCTCATAGATTCTATGAGCAGCTTTATTCTTACTCAGAGCCGGCTCACAGAAGTGGCGGTATGCCATACCGCCGTATACCGGCCCACTTCGAGCACTGGTCCATAGAATATGCTATAAAACCATATAAATCATACAAATGTAAAAACAGTCTATACCGCAAACTGAAGATCCATATAAGGAACTTGGAAGCAGGAAGGGCAATGTTAAAACAAAAGTCCTGGGTAGTCGCTGCTCGCAAGCCGCCATCCTCCTCCGGTCTCCTGTCGGGGTAAATGCTGGATGCTGCTGCTATGATCGACGCGTTTCTGGCTGGAACCACCCTTTCTCAAGAAATTTTAATTTACACATATCTCATGCAAAAATTTAAATTAAACATGTTTTACATAGACTTAACATTAAAGTTAAAAATACTAAATAATCAAAATAGAAACACACAAACATTGCACATTTTTCAGCAGCAAAACAGGAATAGAATGTGAGCACAAAAATTGGTTGTCCTTGTGACTTGCGCATGCATTTCAGTTAATTAACAGATTGCACAAATATATTCATGCAATTCCGTCTGCGCATTCATCAATGGAAGAGGCATACAATTCAAGGTCGTATAATTATGCGGAAAAGCGCAGCCTTTTTAAAAAAATTTGTATCCGCCTTGCGCACACATGCAACTCTGAATATTATTCCATATCAAAAATATAGTTAAAGAAGCAATACATTAAAGGTATTAAAAATACTAGTGACCATTTCTGGCAGACTTACTATAGAGGATAAAAACTAAAAAGCGTTTACTATAGGAAATATCCAAGACAAATAACAAATGTATAGCAGATATTACCTTACTAGGACCAGGACTGGGACTAAGACTAGTCCTAGAACTAGCAGATATTACATTACCATGGCTTGTGTGGACTAGTATTTCAAATAAGTTACTAATTTCCCTGTGTTTCTGTTCACATACATTCATGACATAACATTTTTATTACATAGAAACATAGAAAGTGATGGCAGATAAAAGCCACATGGCCAATCCAGTCTGCCCAGTTGTTTATTTAAACTATACTGACCTTAAACCCTAATTACCCTCAATTTATTTTGAGATTTAGAATATCCTTCTATTTATCCCACGTACATTTAAACTGTTCTACTCTGTTAGCTACAACCACCTCAGATGGGAGGCTATGCCACTTATCTATTAGTAATTTTTCAGCACATTCCGCACATTATGCTGAGCAGATGTACTCAGAATATGTGCTTTGAGATGGAGCTTGGCATCACTGGACCCCATAGCTAGGCTGAATAGAGATCCAGCAGTTCCTGACCTTAATTCCTGCTCCCTTTCTCTCTGTGACCAAACGTTATTTAGTCACCATGGAAACGGGATTTCACAGGCTGCCCAAGGGTATAAATATACCCCAATGACAAGTGTCGGGATGTCCTGCTGTGCAGGACATGAGTTGCGGCGGGCCATAGGGTTTTTATTTTTCAAAGACCTCCCCCATGGATTAAAAGCTTTTAAGATGGGATCCTAATCAATATGGTACATACTTTTTTTTATTCATCATTTTTATGCCATTTTTTTTAAATTAATTTATTTTATGCATTTTATAATTACCGGTAATTTTTTTATTTTATTATTTGGGGTATTAAATAATCATTGTTTATTTATAGGGGGGCATTAAATATTAAGTCTTATTTTAATGGTAGGGGCCGGACCTATATTTTATTTAGTAGCTAGGAGGGGTATTCATTTGTGTTTTGTTGTAACGGATGACAGGGCATGCTGGCACTTGTGGTTCTCCAGGCGCTAGCATGCCCTGCCATCCTTGGGCATGCTGATGCTTGTAGCACTACAAGCATCCTAGGGCATGCTGATGCTTGTGCCCTGCCGTGTTAAAGCCACAGATGTGACAGGCTCTGACCCGGTAATTTCCTGGGTTTTTGCAGATTTAAAAGCTGTCTTTTTTTTACCCGGTATTTCTTCTCCCGGATAAACCCGGGTTTTTCAGTGCTGGTGATGTGAAAGGGGTATAAGCTTACACCATGACAAGATGTGCTGTACCTCTCTCACTATTATAAGCCTCTTACACACTGCAGAGCCTGGAAGCTGCAGATTAATTACAGCAAAATGTAAATCTTTCTATTAATCTGCAGCTACTCACTCACAGTCATAACTTTCAGAAACTACCAGCATTTATTTTCACAGCTGACATAAGAAACCCTGGTCACTGTTTCAGATTTCTGACTTGTCTCATAAAAAGCTGTTCGTTTTTAAACTGAAATCCGGAAACTGAAATCCTGCAATAATAATCATGTGATCAAGTTAAGAGGAATTTAGGAACCTGGTACAATGTCTTTTCCCCATCCCTCTGAAGATACCCAAGAAACATATAGGGAAGGCCACTGCCAGCAGACAAGTAAAATCTACCAATCGGGCCACAATCCGCAGTACAAACACCCTTGCTGGTCTCTTGTATTACTCACATAGATAAAGATCCAGACTTAATAATGACAGCAAATTTACACATTCTGCATGCATAACTCTGGCTGTGGGAACACACTGCATGCGTGTGGCAGATGTTACGCATTGTAACTCTGATCATACGTAACTTGGATGTAACTCCGTATGATAGGGCATAACATCCCTACGCAAGCCGATTATACACATTTTGGAAGGAGGGAGGCATTTATATTGTACAGTATGGGTTGGGTTAATCACTTATGTATGACAAGTCGACACGTATGACCAGAAACACACAAGGTAAAGTTAAGTTAGAGTTTTGAACACGTAATCAGCTTATGTGCATGCAGGGGGAGTAACCGGGGGAGGTCATTATACTTAGTAGTACGTAACTCGGGCACGCTTGCATACGTAAAATGACCTTAAGTCAGACTCAAGGCTACACCAGATAAGCTACCACTGTCTTCACAGCTGCGAGCATACAAAAAACGGCCTACAATCCATGCTCTTAGTCTTTCTTGAACAATACCTGGAATTTAAAGAAAAAACGCCTAAACCAGTATATTAATGTTTTATCATGGGAAATGTCCATGTACTCTTACCATCCTTTTCAAAATACCTGACTCCGACAAAAGTAGGAGTGAATGAACTCCTGAAAACAGGAAAAAATCCCCCATGTCCCTAAAGTAGAAGCAGCATAAGCCTAGATTAGCAGGAGTCAAAGTATTTCTTCTTAATTTAATTTATACTATTCTATTCCCATTTTTATTGACATTTTCCTGTGCATATTTTTGCGGCGCATATCCGTCTGTATGTACCAACGTGCGATTCACAGATCCGTCAGTGAAGCACTTCCGCACATATAGTCTACGTTAACTACATAAATAAAGTTACTACGCATGCAAAGATGGGCCGATCCTAAAAATAAGCACGGGGACTAGCCGTGAAAATGGATCTCTGAATACGGCCCAACTACACAATGTCTATTTCAATTTCAGTTTTACCTTAATGTATTTCCCATAGGTGCTGGACTTCCACCTATATAAAAGCACCTATACTAAATGATTGAGTAGCATATAAACTAGCATCCATTCCAAACCCATAAAGTGCAGACATTTCTTCAACACAAAGGAGAACTGATATTTCATCAAAGGTTCTCCATTTACATGTGCCAACCAAATGTCTTACTTATTTGCACCCAGATCAAGCTACTGCTGCCCTAACCTCAAAAAGCAGGTTAAACAATTAGGGTTATCTCCTAATGAAACCCAACGCCCTCTTCCCAAGTGGTCAGTTTTTGATCTATGAATCTTACATACTTTGCAATCTTCATGTACCACCACATTCTGTTGTAGTAAGCTGGAATTCCTTGCTTTCTATCCAGAAGCAACCAATTCTGACACTCAAAATGCTCCAAAATAAGCCCACAAAAATATCATTTTAAACAATCTGTTCTCAAGTTCATCATTGGTCAAGCCTGGATCCGCAGCTAAGAGCCTCTGTAAGAGAGACCTATCAAAGTGGTGCCTAACATCCACGCTAGCCAGCCAAACCCACGACCATCCTTTCATAATCTTATTTGAAACAACTCCATTAGTAAAGCCACAGCCTCCTAAATGCAGACTCAATATCCAATATGGCTAATAGAGCCCCTTTACCACATGAATGTATCATCTCAAGTGCCTGATCGAACGATTGGTATACCATGCTAGAAACTGATGGGACAAGTGTTGTATAGCCCTGAATTTACTAGGTGCTTTTTTAGGTATGAAACCTATCAGTGAATAGTTAAATCTGGTGTAGAAGGAGAAGTGTCAGGGACCACAACCCTGCCCTACCCGTATCTCGTCAGCAATAAAAAAAAAACACCTGTTGATGCTGGGGTTCCAATTTAAAGTTTCTCTGACAACCCAAATTAACTGTACCCATGATAGGCAGAGGAAAACCAAACTGAAATCCAAACCTCAAAAACTGCTGCAATCTTATCAGGGTAAACCTGCAACCATGGTTCCATAGCTTCTTATGTAATGGGGAAGGGAGCCTTGTGGAGGGGGCCTGTACCCCCGCAATGACTGCATGCATGTTGGAATCTACACCCAATCCCTTTGGAGCATCTCCCATTGTTATAGGCGACACATTTGCCTTTATTGAATGTGAATGATTTAACATCACCCTGTGCCTCACAAAGGATAATTCGTTCTTGAGCCATATTTTGCGTTATGCGCATAGACACCTCTATTTATTTATTTGTTATTTATTAACAGGTTTTTATATAGCGCCATCAGATTACAGAGCGCTTTACAATTTTAACAATCTTTATAACAAGACTGGGTGGTAACAGACAGACTGGGTAGGTGAGAGGACCCTGCTCACACACTTCACTCTATAGCAAGGATTCTCTGTCAGGTGGTACGCCGCAGGCAGCCGCAACGGTCCTCTGAAACGCTGTAATGTTGTTTAGTGCCAGACTTAAACTGATTTTTACTCACCCTGGGGTAGATCCAGAACTACGTGTGCCGTACGTTTATTCGCGGAGCATATTTTCGTGTGCGTAAATTCGTTACACTCCCCTCGGCACACCCCTTGCACGGACGTATTTTGTCAAGATACGCCCCCAAACCCTACCTCAACTTTTTCAAACGTAACAGAGTACGTCCGCGAACGGACGGATAGACTACGTGAACGTACGCAGCTTAGCACGCCCATACTGTACACTTTAAATACCACCCCCCGCCTACTTGACGTAAAACGCATGTATTGTTGACTAACGTAAAATTGGCACGCCCACACGTAAGTATTTACGTGACACATACGTGAATCTCCCATACGTTCACAATTACGCTACGTGAATGTGCATATTTTCAATGGTGCGCATGCGCAGTGTGTACGTATCTGCGAATTTATGTCTCCGCCACGCGTAAAATCGCGGAAAAGCGTAGTTCTGGATCTGCCCCCCTGTCAGTAAAGATCAGTTTATGTCTTGTCACACTAAACAACATTTCAGTGTCCAGCCAGCGGATATCTTCAACACTCTGTGAGATTAAGGCTTACTCTCGCGAGTGTTTCTTCTGACTTCCCCTGGCTGGGCGCTGAAGACGTTCTCCCGCTACTCTGCTCCCTCTTCTGACGGCCTGGATTTGTGAGGTAAGCGTTTTTTAGAACTTATTTCTCAACAATAAGGTGCAATAAAGTGCAATAAATATAAAAAAAAACATGCTAAAGGTATATAAATTCTATTTTCAGTACTTACAATGCCAAAGAATATATATAAATCAATCAATCAATCAATCAATCAATCAATAAGTTAATTAAAGGTGGGTATACTGAACATAACATTATTTTTATTTTATTTTATGCTAACTGGTTAATTGGGATACTTATTATTGCACTTTATTTGCACTGAATGCACTTTTTTTCTGAATACGTGAAATAGTTTATCATTATGCTAACCATTATATCCTCACTAAGGGGCTGATTCAGAGTTACGAGCATGTGCGAAGCGGAATCGCACATGCTCATTTGACTACGGGCTATTCAAGGATGCACATCCGTGCATCCTATAGCCCACTCTGAATAGCACGTAAGGTGCTGTTCAGAGTAGTAGTCGGATGTGCAAGGCACATCCGACTTGGTAAAAAGTAGTCGGAGCCTTAGTGGCTCCGACTTTTTGTTTAAAAAAAAAAAAAAACATTCCCTCCCCGGCCGCCCCGCCGCCGCAGCCCATGTGTAAACAAATAAATAAATAAACCTCCCGTTCGACAGGGCATACTGCAGGTAGTAGAACTACAGGCACAAGCATGCCCATGAATGACAGGGCATGCTAGCGCTTGTAGAACTACTATCGGCAGCATGCCCTGTTTAAAAAACAGACCATGGCCATTTTGTCATTTTTAAAAAAACCAACTGTGCCCACTACATAAAAATAAAAAAGATGCCACCGGTGCCCCATCATACCCAAAAACAAATGCCACCGGTGCCCCATCATACCAAAAAACAAATGCCACCGGGGCCCCATCATACATTAAAAAAACCATACACCAGTGCCCCATCATACATAAAAAAACCATACACCAGTGCCCCATCATACATAAAAAAAACCATACACCAGTGCCCCATCATACATAAAAAAAACATACACCAGTGCCCCATCATACATAAAAAAACCATACACCAGTGCCCCATCATACATAAAAAAATAAGACACCAGTGCCCCATCATACATAAAAAAAAAACAAGACACCAGTGCCCCATCATACATAATAAAATAAGCCAGCAATGCCCCATCATACATAAACAAATAAGCCAGTATTATAGTTAAAAGGTGATGTTTCCCAGCTCAAGTCTAATTAGCAGTTTAAAAGTGAAGCTGATCAGGTATCTGTGTGCAATAAGTAAAAGCAAAGCATTCTCCCTGCATGCATAGAATAAAATAAACTTGATTCCCCTGAAATCAACATGGTTTTGCCCAGGTGTAACTTTAAGTTCTTATTTTCAGCCTCAGAATCAGGCCCAGTATTCATGTTTGGATAAAAGCACATTAAGGATGGAGACCAGCAGCCATATTAGGCTGCCTGAACACAAAATTGGAAAGGTCTCTCAGTTATACTTGATTCCTCACCATAATGACTTTGGAATTAGATTATTGCTGAAGAGCTATTAACAGAAAATAATGCACACTTAAAAGATAATACATTTTCTGCAAAGGGATCCAAACATACAAACTAGTAGAGCTGCTAAAAAAAAGTCCCTGAAAACTTTTTTCTCCTGAACACTTTTGTAAATCTATGTTCAGGAGGGATGGATCTATACAATGCAGGGCTCCAAGTCTGACAGGGAGCTCAGCCATACAGTTATGCTTTTATGCACTGTGCTAGTGCCCGGCTCAATGCATATGGTGACTAAAGACATTCTTCAAGTTGTGCTAGTTCCTTGTTTCATGTGTATGGTGATTACAGCCACTGTGCTAGTTCCTAGCTTCATATATAGGTATATATAAACAAATACAAGTATATGGAACATCTGGATGAGAAGTAAATAACTGGAACGTGGCGTACAGGCACAAAGTAACAAGCACTCTGCTGCTATATCTCCAAACACGCTCTGCAAGTGCAGTGTAGAACAATGTGTTTTAAAGGGTTATAAATGATATAGAACGTCAATAGAACAAAAAACATCAGTTGTAGTGTTTATGCACTAAAGCAATGGTAAAATGATTTTTCTGTAAAATAATGAAATATTAACTTTTTTTTTACTGTAATAAAAAAAACACAAAATGCACTTGCAACGATTCCATATCTGTTTTATTTATTTAGCTGAACAACAATCAAGCTGATACATACTAAACTAGCTTCTGAATGACTTAGTCATGAGCTTTGTTATGTCTGTGTTCTGACCAGAAACGGGGGGCACTTGCCTTGGCACGCCTTTAATGTACATTGACTATGCCTTCTTAAACCATCCCTCCCTCTACACGCCCCTAAGAAGGCAAGCCCTGGACGCCAGGGTTGCGTTATGATCTGAATGGGAAGTGCCCGAGTGCTCTTCAGTTCTGAATATAATTAATGCAGAGAAACGTCACGCCAGCTGGTGCACACTCCAATCTGAACCAGGGCCAGTCAGTGCATAAACACAATACTGGTTCTAGGCATTCTCCTGTCGCCATACATTCAACAGGGTGATTACAGGTACAGGTCTGGTAATGATACCAGATAATTCCTTACAGGCACAGTTCCTGGATCTTAGCATTCTTCAACAACAAGTACAAATATAAGTCATAGCTCTGGGCATTTGATGATTACAGAAAACATCTTAGTAACCGATATACAGTATAGTAAAATATTATTGTTTATTTATAAGGCGCCACAAAGTGTCCGCAGCGCCGTACAAAATAAATCAAAATACAGTACAGACATACAGAATCGGGATGGACAGCATAGTACATAATAATATACAGTACAGACATACAGGGCAGGGATGGGCAGCATAGTACATAATACAATATAAATATATCACAAAAATACAATAAAATGAAGCAAGCACAGAACACAAGACAAAATGCGAGGTGTCAAGCTTGGTAGATCAGGGAGGAGGGGATAGAGCGCAGTGAGAGGTTGAGGGAGCCACAAGATGGGGATGGGATAAAAGGATATAGTAATATATGAACAAACAAAATACAATTCAGAAATTTTGACTCCTATAAAATAATCAGGGCTCTCATGTGGTCATTATACAGAAAATGCAGACTATTATTATTATTATTATTATTACCGTTTATTTATAAGGCACCACACAGTATCCGCAGCGCCGTACAGAGGCAATAGCAAAGACAATAGTTACATATACAATTCAATACAATAATGAACAAGGGGTATAAAAACATGAATAAGTAATACAATATATGTACAAAGCAAAACTAAAATACAGTACAAAAAACAAAAAAACAAACAGAACAATATGTAAGAAAAATAAGGATGTTGGATGTGTTTGTAGAAGCAGGTGAATAAGAACAAAGATAGACAGTTGAGAGAAAAAGGTGGGAAGTGAAAGATTATTATTCAATATTAAGTCTTTTGTTCAAGAAATGGTAAAGTGAAGATATAAAAAATACTACTGTCCATCACTGGCAGATTTACTACAAAGAACTCACAACTAGAACTGCCTGTACCATAGGAACCATTAATATTGTATAATAGATGCTCTCCTACAGCACCATGACTTGTAAGGACTAGGATTTCAAATAAGTAACAACCCTGTATTTCTGTCTATATATGTATTGATGGTATAACATTTTTAACAGAAGAACCCTACATATGCGTTCTGAGAAGGAGCTTGGCATCACTTGAGCCCATAGCCAGCCTAAATGAACCTATACCATTACACAAGAGCAGAGTAGGGACCTCAGAGGTAATACAATCACTTCAGGTGTAGGGGAGGCCCCTGTACCCATAGTAGATTATTATTTGGCCCTTCTTGTTTCATTATATTTAATTAAAATAAGCCAATATACTGTTGGTTATTTCAGAAACCATCTTACTTGTACATGCCTAATAATAGTCTGTAATGCATTAATAACATCTGTATTTCTTAAACTGTAGATAAAAGGGTTCACCATGGGAATAATATTTGTATAAAGAATGGACATGAGCTTTCGCTGCTTCTGTGTAATTGCTGAATTTGGTATAAGGTAGAGACTGAAAAGGACCAAGTAGAAGAGAGTGACAGCAGCCAGGTGGGAGGCGCAGGTAGAGAAGGCTTTATACATTCCTTGACTGGATTTTCTGAACAGATGCAATGATAAAGATGTAAGAGGTTACAGTAAGCAGGAAGCAGATATAAAACACGGTGCCATCTGCAAATACTAAGGCCTGAATAACAGAGGTAGATCTGCAGCTAAGTTCTAAAAGAGAAATTAAGTCACAAAAATAATTGTTAATAACATCAGAAAAGCAGAAATCATTAAATGAAAAACAAACAGTTAAAGGCAATGACATTACAAATGCCATCAACCAAACCCCAAGAGATAGTACAGCACAAAAAATCATGCTCATGATCTGAGTATAATGTAACGGTTTACATACGGCGACATATCGGTCATAGGACATGGCTGTGAGAATGAGATACTCAGCCGATGAAGATATTGTAGAGAAGAAAAACTGTGTTATACATTCTGAGTTTATTATTCTATAACTGGCTGCAAGGAATATATACATAAGTTTTGGCGATATGGAAGACACACATAGAATATCCACACCAGACAGGTTACACAGGAACAGGTACATGGGGGATTTCATCCTGGGGCTCACACAGATAAGTGCGATGAGGAATAAATTTGCCAACAAAGTGACAATATAAGAAAGAAGAAAGAATAAGAAAATGGAAATCTCAAGGTCCGGCAGATCCGAAAATCCAACAATAATAAATGTACTTATATTTCTTGTTTCCATGAATCTATCTAGAGTAGAAAAACATAAATAGTTATATCATAACAATACAAATGTAAAATGCATGTTTTTCTTTACGGATTCCTTTTTGTTATTATAAAAATATAATTTTTGTTGTGTGGCAAGTATGAACAAATGCATCATTTGTATTGTATATTGTTATTATTTAAGCAAATGTTAATAGAGAACACAACTAGAAGAATTTACTTTTGTGTACAATTTATCAATCAATCAATTAATTAATCAATCAATCAATCAATCAGATGCAAATCTGCTCCCCAGCAAACTCAAGTTGGACTGAAGAGGAAAGCAAATGTAAAAGGTGCAGGCAGAAATAAGCAGGGTACACAATGGGACTTATCAGCAGATAATCTTTCCAATCACACAATCAAAAGATCGTTTTGCCAGATATCATACCAGTGTGTACTGTCCAATAAGCTCCTAAGGGCCTCATTCACTTAGCTCGATTTGGGCTAAATGGCCTTAAATCGTGTGATTTTTAGCTTAAAAATCGTCAAAGTGTATTCACTAAGCTAAAAATCACACGATTTTGCGTTTTTTTTAATCGCGGGTCCGAAATTCGCGGTCCCGTCTTTTTTGAATTACAAACATAGGAAGTTTGCAATTCACTAAAGACGATTTCACCGGAATCGCGGTGAAATCGCTTTTAAATCACAAAACATACATTCGCCTCTATAGAGGGGC
>WWET01006028.1:65257-75587 GCA_011038615.1 Limnodynastes dumerilii
TCTCAATCTGCTTTACAGCTTTCTCGCTCTCTGTCTCAGTCCCTCTGAATCTGCTTTGCAGCTTTCTCTCTCTCTGTCATATGTTTTCTCCAACATCTCCCTTCTCCAAAACTCACAAAGTTCTCCCTTTGCTTTCCTCTCAAATTTCTCCTCATGTAACCTAGCCACACCCACTGCTTCTCTCCACAGCAGAAATGGAGCTTGATAGGAGATGTAGTTTTCCAGCTTCAGTGACAGCTGTGTAGTTGTGAAACAAATGCCAGTGTCACATACTCCCCCTGTGGAACTGGCGCAAAGCTTGCAAAGTGATGGGCCTGTTCCACACCCTGAAAACAAAAATGGATTAGGACATCCTGTCCATTCACTCTTTCACAAACATACAAATATGTCTTTAGTTCAGCAGACACTGGTCTTGTACATATCCATGAGCTCACCAACATGGGATGGACTATTCTAGGGACTTCAGCTACACTTCCTAGTCTATCATACCTTAGCACCATTGGAGCCCTAGTGATTAGTTTGGGTCGGCCCTGAGTTGGTAGGTGCCCTTCTTCATCCCCTGACACTCCTTCTGAGTGTTCGACATTTTCTTCATGTCTTCCCTCTTCAATGGTATCTGGGTTGTCGCTCTCAGAAACGTTAACTTCTACCTCCAATGGCAAGTAATTTGGATCTGCTGGTCCCACTTCCCCATCCATACTGGATTCCTCTCTGGCCCCCTCAGTAGGTTAGGTGTAAACTTTCTGCTCTGTCCTGAATCTCGGAATCTCCAAAATGGGCTCAAAATCCTCATAGCCCCATTCTTCCTCATAATTGTAATCGCTTTCATTTTCTGGGTCACCTTGTGAATGCCTCAGTCTCCTAGTTTGTTTCCAGCTGGGCATACATGTCCTACTTTCTTCTACTTCATCTTGAAAACCGACTTCTTGCGTGATGGGTAAAAAGTGTTGTCTGGGGTAAGTTTTTAGGGGTCCTGTAGATCCTTCAGACTTTACTTGATACACAGGAACTCCCGGTAACTTTTTCACCACCTCATGGACATCTTCTCTCCATCGATTTGCCAACGTATGTTTCCCTGGAATGCCTAAGTGTCGAATCAAGACGTTATCTCCATTAGCCAGAATATTTTCTTTACTTTGAGCATCATGTTGTTGCTTGTTTCTTAGGCCAGACCAGTCAGAGGCTTCTTTAGCCAGTTTGTATGCCTCTCTTAATTCCCTTCGGAGACGGTTTACATATTGTAGATGAGACTTAGGATTTGAAGGGTTATTTGACACTCCAAAGCAGATGTCCACAGGTAACCTAGCTTCTCTCCCAAACATCAGGAAATAGGGTGAATATCCTGTTGATTCATTTTTTGCACAGTTGTATGCATGCACAAGTTGACTGATGTGTCTGCCTCATTGAGCCTTCCTGCTAGTACTCAAACTGCCCATCATGTTGAGAAGGGTCCGATCAAATCTCTCTGGCTGTGGATCTCCCTGTGGATGGAAAGGGGTGGTTCTTGACTTTATAATGCCACATATATTGCAGAGCTCTTTTATCAACCGACTTTCGAAATCACGACCTTGGTCTGCATGTATTCGGCTTGGCAGCCCATAATGCAAAAAATATTTCTCCCATAGCACCTTGGCAATAGTCACAGCTCTTTGATCCCTAGTTGGGTAGGCTTGTGCAACGAGTGAAATGGTCAGTCACTACCAGGATACACAAAAACAAACTGCAACGCACCAGCTATAATGCAATGTGGCGACCTAGGGCCCCCAGGGCTTTGTCAAGGGGGAAAAACGCGCGTCAGGTGGCGTGGTTTGGCAGCCGCTCCAACTTCACAAAACGTGCAGGAGCGCATGGAGAATTGTTTACCTTCCCGCGGCTGCCGGCTGTCTTCACGGAGGGGACACTGCTCAAGCTTCAGGTAGAGTAGGGGCAGCTACTGCTCGGAAGAGGGAAGTGTGCCCTTGCGGGTACTAGAGAGCGAAGTGTGCCCTTGCGGGTACTAGCATTTGGATAGGGTACTCCCTCCTTCTCTAAGGTAGTGAGCAGTGATTCCCCTCAGTTTAGTGTACTGTCAGTATACCACTCACAGGCAGTTGTATTATACATTGGGACATTGCCTGTTAGTATGGACCCACATAGCAGTTAGTTCTGACTCCAGTACAAGTTGCTTTTTGGAATAATACATACTATGTCATATATCTTGCTATTTTTGCTGTCACAAATTGGTGTCACAGTGTTATGGGCTGTCAAGATTAATAAAGAACATTGTTACTTTATGAACCATACTGTAGTTTCTTTTATTCAAGTGTGCACCTGTTTAACCTCTTGTTGGGAAGGAATCTCCCATGTTAGTTTTTCAACTACCAGGATACTGCTGTTATTTCCTTCATCAGTCTCCACAGACAGGAAATCTATACAGACCATATCGTTTAAGATATTTTTCAAAGGTGCAGCTCTTTTGGGCAATGTTTTTCTTAAAACACAAGTGCCACAGGTCTTGCAATAGTTATCTATGTCATGCTCCATTCTGGGCCAATAAAACCGAGATAATCAGAAATAAGTCCATTTCTCTTCTCGATACCTAAATGCCCATGCTTATCATGTAGAGCTTTCAAAACAGTGCTTCTGGGCTTCTTTGGCAATACCAACTGCTTTCTCATCCTGCCGGGTGGTTTCCCTGTAGAGAAGTCCTCCCCTCACTATTAAGAAGTTCTTTTGTCTGTGTAGCAGAACTGTCTCTTCAGTCTTAAGGGCCCTCAAACTAAGCTAAAAAAGACATTATTTCAAATGTCAGATAAAGCTTTTTTATTTCATATAGCAACTGTGTTAATGCTACCAACGCGTTTCGTCCCGTAATGGGACTTCCTCAGGGAATGTCTTTTTTAAACGTGAGTAGAAATTTACATGGTGTTTAAACCTGCTCTTCCGTGAAAGTCTTATCTGCACCAGATTTGGCGCCTATTCTCTGTCTTTTCCCTGCTGATAACAAGGATGACACCTGAGACCCATCTTCCCTGAAGCTCCGGACCTGAGGTGAAGGATTCCGCCAGGAAATAGTGGGGATCAAAGCCAACAAAACCGCTGCAAGCAGCAATCACTTCCCATCACAGCAGAACGGAGAACCCGCATCTATACAGAGACAACACTACCGAGAGCAAGGATTTATAGAAGCACCTTACGGAGAAATCATCTGCAGCATCAGACATCAGAAGACATTCAACTCTAGATGCCCATCGCCTGAGATATTTTTCAAAAGTACGGCTAATTCAGGCAAGATTTTTAAGATACAGGTCCCATAGGTCTTGCAATAATGCTCTATGTCTTGCTCCATTGAGGGCCAATAGAACCTATCAGAAAGAAGTCAATTTATCATCTCAATACCTAAATGCCCATGCTGATCATGTAGAGCTTTCAAAACAGTGTTTCTGTGCCTCTTTGTCAATACCAACTGCTTTCTCATTCTGCCATCCTGACAGGTGGTTTCCCTGTAGAGAAATCCTTGTCTCACTATTAAGAAATCCTTTTGTCTGTAGAGTAGAACTGCCTCTTCAGTCTTAAGGGCCCTCAAACTAAGCTTTTCTCTGTGCTTTACAGACCACCTGACTGGCCCTATAGAGAGATCACTTTGCTGGTCTTCACATAACTGACCTTTGCTTATTCTCTGCAGTTCACCTAGTTCTAACTGGGTCAACCAGCAATACTGCTTTGGCAAAGCTTCTTCACTCGCCCCTAAAGCTGTCACACACTCTTTAAGTGGAGGGAAATATACTCTGCCTACATGGCACATGCCTATCACTTTAGATGCTAGGACTTCAATCCATCCCTCTTCAGGGGGGGTCGGCCTCTCTTCCAGGAAGCCTAGATAATGCATTAGCATCAACATTTGATTTTCCTAGCAGGTATTTTAAAGTAAAGTTGTAAATGGCCAATGCAGCTCACCACCTATGTCCTGTGGCATCCAACTGTGCAGTCGTCTGTCAGAGGGTTGTTGTCTGTGTGTACTTCAAAAGTGGTGCCGTATAGGTAGTCATGGAGATGATCCACTATAGCCCACTTTAATGCCAAAAACTCCAGCTTATGCACTGGGTAATTTCTCTCGCTGGGGGAAAAACCTCTGCTGATATAATGGACGGGTTTCAACTTGCCATCATGTTTTTTGATAAAGTACTCCCCCAAGTCCATCAAAAGAAGCATCAATATGTAGGACATAAGGCAAAGCTTTAGCATAAGCTAATACTGGTGCTTGTATCAAACTTTGCTTCAATTTCTGAAATGCTACTTCACATTCTTTTGTGAAACGCTTCCCAAATAAATCATTTTTGCATAGATACTTCTTTTTTTAGAAGCTCTTGCCCTCTTGGCAGGGCAATATCCCTGGGTTAAGTCAGTTAAGGGTTTGGCAAGTTTGAAGAAATCCAGTACAAATTTCTTGTAAAATACGCAGAAACCCAGGAAAGACTTCAGTTCCTTTAGCTTGGTGGGTTGAGGCCACTGGGCTACTGCTTCCACCATGGCAGGGTCAGTGGATATCCCTTCATGACTTACAATGTGCCCAACATATTTCACTTGGCTTTGACACAATCAGTTTTTTTTTGCATTTTTCTAGAGGCAGCTTAAAGCCTTTTTGGATTAAACAGTCTAGAACCTTCAAAAGTCTTTCATTGTGCTCTTCCAAAGTCCTCCCAAACACAATTAGGTCGTCAAGATAAACAACGACCTCCCTGTAGTTCATATCTCCAACAACTTAATCCATGCTGCGTTGTAATGTGGCAGGAGCCCCTGACACTCCTTGAGGCATCCTCTTGAACTGGAAAAAACCTTCTGGGCAAATGATTGCTGTTTTCTCAGCATCTGCTGGGTTCATTGGTATTTGGTAATATCCACTCCTTAAGTCTAATACCGAAAACCATTTGCTACCTTGCAGGCAATCAAGGGCTTCATCAATTCGACGAACAGTGTATTGATCAGCTACTGTTCGTTTGTTGAGTGTGCAATAGTCCATGCACATCCTGATAGCTCCATTCTTTTTCCATGCTATTACAATGGGAGTTGCATAAGGACTCTGAGATTTTTCACATTTTTTTAGCATTCCTTTCAAGTGGTCTCTCAAGTCATACAAGTCAACAGGGGCAATTCTAAACCAAGGTCCCAGTCATCTCCCAAGGAGAAAGCAAGTGCTCTGCAACATCTCGCTTACAAGGGGCTTCAAATCTTCTTCATTACAATCAGTACCTTCAAAGCACGGAACAAAACTTTCAGGACATAAAGTGGGCTTCTTTCTCAACTCTTCTTCTACTTTTTTCTGATATGCTGCCAGACATAATGGATGAATTTTAAGATTCTTGCTATAGTCATCTCCCCCTGCTTCTCTACACCACTGAGCTAGTGTATGAAACAAATGGGCATTAGTTCCAATAATGATATGTACATCTCTGTTCTCTTCTTCAGGCTCAGGGCATACCAAAGCAACTACAGGTAGTTTTTGTTCTACTCCAGCCACTTCTTTAGGAAACTTCAGTAAAACTGTGATATATCCCAGATAGGGATAACTCTGTTCACTTAGATACCAGATGGTCAGTCCAGACAATGGATTAATCTCCACATCAGATTTTCCTTAAACCACTTCTCAAACACTGGTCACTTGTGAGCCACTATCCAGTAGGGCAGTGCATTGTTTATAATTTAAAGATGCTGCTACTTGGGATGTTGGGCCTACCAGACCAGGGGGTAGCTGGTTCCAACTGACATAATATTTCCCCACTGTGTTACATTTTAAGGGGCCAGTGTGGGGTTTTCTGGTCCCTTTGTCTCATTTTGCAATGGCTTCACTTGACGCGAGGGATATTGAGGTGGCTTTTGATTTCTCCAAACTGGGCATTGTCTTGCTATGTTACATTCATAACACCTTCTGAAATCCCTGTCAGTGTTTTTCCACTGGTCTAGACGTGGCTGAGGGGATAAATTTTGTAGCTTTGCCACCTCTGTAGCTATTTGTTGTGCTAATAGTCAGTCTATCTGTTCTTTCTGTTCATTTAGAACCTTTAACAGCTCAGCCTTTAAACTGACTGCTTTTGTTTTTTCACCACCTTCTCCTTTGCCTCAATTACTGCCTCTTCCTCCTGTATCTGTTTCAGTAATTGGATGAGTGTGGGTGTTAACCCTCCAAAAGTAGAACATCGCAATTTTTGTGCAATTGGGTCTTGTGTCAAAGTCCCCCTTAACAGTTGAGTGATGTGAACTTGATCTACTTCAGACAAGGTCATGCCATTCTTCTCCACAATCTGATGGATCTTGTTATGTAGTCGGTACACATAAGAGGATAACTTTCCCCTTGCTCTTGGTAAGTATGTCGTAAACGGTAAATAGGTCAGTAACATCCTCTTTTGCTCTAAAGGTTCCCTCTAAAGCACTTAAATAGTCTAGGGCTGTAGTTTGTGGCTTATTCCTTCTGGTATCCCTCACAATCTCCATAGCTGGTCCCCTCAGGCTTCAAACAATTCTTTGTTTTTTTTACTTGCTCAGAACAATGCCACTCTTCAATTTATTGGGAGGCAGTCTCTTTCCACACCTCATAAAAATCTTCACCAGAAGGGACAGGCCTTACACCGGAGAAAACCCTTGCGGTATCCGCCTTCATGGTGAACCCTTCCCAACTGCTCAACCAGTTTGTTCATGACAGCCAGGAACAACTCGCTTTGTGTCTCTGGAACTTTTTCAGGACCTGAAGGTGATTCTTCTTCTCTTTTTGTCTCTGGAGAGCATAAATTAGGATTTATCATACTGTCTCTTGACCAACTCTTATCTGCTATATGTTATACGTCCGGTACTCTGAATACGGGCCTATGTTCTTATTTGGACCGGATTGAATTTATATCCTCTTATGGCGGCGCACTCTCCTTATAGATATTCATTTTTGCAAGCGCGGATCCATTCCCCCTTTGGGGGATTTGTTTGTGTGTGTGTATATACTTCTCCGGGCTGCACCCACACAGTATCTGTGTGCAATAAGCAAAGGTAAAATATTCTTCACTAGTAAAGTATGCAAAAAATAAAATGATTTTACTCAGAACTAATTCATCATCATTTCACCGAGTTGTAATGTTCCATCAGATTTCCTATTATTTTCAAATCTGGTTCTTGTCTTGTCATATTTAGTGACTCACAAGGACTACACACTGTTGTCTGCCACATTTAATTACAGTGTATTTGGAACATGGAATGATCAACTATTCAAGATAAGTATAATGCAATAAAACACAGCTCCTGTTAAACAAACTGTCACCATTTTTCATTGTTTAAAGATTAATGATTTAATAGCTTTTAAAACTTCTTTGTTTCTCAAGCTGTACACTAATGGGTTTAACAATGGAACAAGGACAATGTAGAGCAAAGACGCCCATGCATTTTGCTCATAAGACTGTTCGGACCCAGTTTTCATGTAAGACCCAATACTCGTCCCGCATAGAAGCATAATGGTAATGAGATGAGAGAAGCAGCTGGAGAAGGTCTTGAGTCTTCCTGCATCTTCAGTATAGTGGAAATAATGAATACATATGATGTGATAATAAGCAACATTGGAAGTACTCCTAAAATCAGTACTTCAACAATGGTTGCTCTAATAATAAGTGTAGTTTCTGTGCATGATAGAGGAAGGATCCTTTGCACATCACAAAAGATATGGTTTATGTCATGGGATTTGCAGAATGTCAAGTTAGAGATTAACAAAGAGAAAATTAATGCATTTAAAGCTGCAGCAATCCAACAGAAACAAGTCAACAGACAGCATGTAGCCTTGTTCATTATTATAAAATAATGCAAAGGTTTACAGATGGCCACAAAGCGGTCATATGCCATAGAGGTAAGCAGTAAATATTCAGTAACAATGCAAAGTGCAAATAGAAATATCTGTGTGATACAGCCTGAGAATGATATTCTGGTATCATCAGTGATTGCGATGGCCAAGAGCTTGGGCTGAATGTTAGAGACATGGATGATATCCTGAATGGACAGGTTGAGCAAAAAGAAGTACATAGGAGTATGCAGCTGGTCCACCAAGCACACCAGCAAAGCAATAACCCCATTTCCAGTCACAGAAAACAGGTATGTACTTAAAATGCCAATTAAAACAAAATACTTAAATTTTTCGTTGTTGGAAAAAGGCAATATATGGAATCCCGCATACAGAGTGTGGTTTTCATGCATTCTGTATTACTGTAAAATATTATTATGATTATTATTATTATTATTATTATCGTTTATTTATAAGGTGCCACAAGGTGTCCACAACGCCATACAAAATACAACAAAATACAGTACAGATATACAGGGTAGGGATGGACAGCATAGTATATATTAAATACAATGGGCCTAATCCAGACCTACGCTGTTACACTGAGCGTTCTAACACTCAGCGTAACAGCAACTCACACTTCCGACACTCCCCCTGCTTGGACCGTATTTACACTCCCTTACGCCGGCTGAAAGCTACCCTAACTTCAGCCGGCGTAAGGGGGTGTAACTACGCTGGGACGGTGGCGTTACTACGATAACGCTGCCCTCCCAGCCTCATTACCTTCCCTCCCCCCGCCTCCCTACACTAACCTGAACGTAGTAACGCTGGGGGATGCCTCCTTCAGCGTTACTACGGCGCTGCTACGGACGCCCGATCCATGATCGGCATTGCCGTAGCTACGCCGGGCAACATCTTCCCGGCGCATGTGCAGATCGGCTTTTAAGCCGATATTATGCTGCTGGCTGGCGTGGTAACGCCGGCCAGCGTAGGCCTGGATCAGGCCCAATATGACTATAAAAATATCACAGAAATAAGAAACCTAGGGCAAAGTTTGCGAAATTAAAACTGCCAAAGGGACAAGGGGGCCTGGGTATACCTATTGTCATATCTTTTACCAACGCAGTATTATTTCGATATATTATTGACTGGATGTTAAGGAGGGAAGTGTACACCTGGAGGAAGCTCTATTCTACCCGTATGCCCCGGCTGCACTTTTATTGAGTCCACGAAAACTCATCCCCCAGCAATGTATGTCAAATGTCCTATTTCATGATACTTACCTATCTTGGGTCCAGGTAAATTTTTAAATATGAGTGTAATCCATTAAGCTCTCTTTATGCTCCCAGTTGAGGTAATCCAGCATTTCCGCCAAGCTTAGAGAATGTAAACTTTACTTTATGGAAACACAAAGGGATCCTGTCTATACGGGATGTGTTTGATCCGGGTGGAAAATTGATATCTTTTCAGATGCTTAAAGATAAGTTTGATTTACCCAATTCACATTTCTTTATGTTTTTACAATTATACCATTATGCGCAAACCCAGCCTAAAGCTCTAAACGATACACAGCAACCAGATAGTCTGATGGATCTCATGCGCTTTGCCAAATCTAATACATATAGGACTAGATTCCTGCAAAGAGACCAATTAACAGTCCCTGCAGAGAAAATCTTGCTTAATAAATGGGGGAAAAAAATCCCGCAATTAGTATCTACAAAGATCTTATTAAAACATCATGAACTAACTTTGAAAACCCTTTTCTCTGCCCAGCTACAAGAAGTCCATCTTAAAGGTATTCATAGAATGTACATTGCTCCTGTACAAAGACAATATATGGTGACTATGGACACTGCTCATTGTTTAAAATGTAAACAACCCAGAGCTACTTTTTTACATAACTTCTGGACATGTCCAAAGTTAGTTAAATTTTGGAATAAATTAGCTCAATTTATCAACCGTACATTTAAATTACAAGTGCAGAGGGATCCGTTAGCTGTGCTTATCGTTAATTTCACTAACTGGGATTTGGGTAATCAAAAGTCTGAAATTATTCAAATCCTGACAGTGATTGTCACCATGGCGAAAATGATTTTACAACAATGGACATCTCCTACACCTCCCTTCCTGGGATCTGTCCAAAGTTTCCTGTTGAGAGCAATATATCTTGATCGAAGAGCAACTCTCCCAGATGTCGAGATAGGAGTAGAAAAGTTTTATAGGAAATAGGGTTCTTATATAAGTACGCTAGATACATCTTCCCAAGAGTCTATTTATAAATTGTTTGAGAATACCTCCTGGTTCCTGTATCGACAATTAGAAGGGCTAACCCCTTAGAGACAATTATAATTAAAAAAAGGGGTCGCCTTATTGTGTTTTGCGTGAATGCTGTGTCAATATATCCTCTAAATCCATGTATGCTATCCGCGGTCAATTCCAGCTTCAGCCGACGGCTATATTAATATCCCTTACAAGCTTGACATGTCCCTAATTTGTGTTCCTACCCTCTGATATGGCTTTTTTATTTTTCCCTACGTTATCCTC
>WWET01006029.1:8647-29750 GCA_011038615.1 Limnodynastes dumerilii
ATCGCCAAACGTACCACCGATGCACGGCAATAGGTACTCCCCTTGCTCGTACCTAGTTTAGCATCCATACGCTCGGCAAACCTGACTCTAACTTTTGTGTTCGTTGCCGCAGCCGTCCGTACGTTCATTGCGTATAAACGATGCTTAGCACGCCCATACTGTACAATTTAAATAGCTTCCCCCGCCTACATTCCTTAACTCCAGCGTCCAGCGGAAAAAACGCAAACAATACAGAAGCCAGAATCGCAGTTACGAAAAGGTCTTTAGTACGACCGGAAGTTGTCACTATGCGCAGTGTGTTTTTACACTTACGATCAGCGTTAGCTCGCATGCGAGCGTAGTTCTGGATCAGGCCCATTGTCTCTAAGTTTTTGCCAGCGAACTTGGATTTGTGACTGATTTCGGGAGGTGCTGAACATTACATTATACCCTCCACATACCGAGACTCTCGAGAAGCTGGATGGCTCTGACTGTCTCATACTCCTTTCACATCACCACGAAATACCCGGGATTTTCGCAAAAAACCCGAGTCTCGGCAAAATCCCTGGTATTTCGTAGAGATGTGAAAGGTGCACTTCCGGTGGACCCGTGTCAGAAGACCCAGGAATTCAACCCGGGTGAAAAGAAGGGTTATTCCCAGGTCCGACACGGGTAGGGGTGCAGTGTGAAAGGTGCTACCTGGGTTTTTCAACCCGGGTAGCACCTAATGTACCTCGATTGGTGGAATTGTTTTACTATTGTTCTGGCAACAAGTGTTGCCAGAGCAATGGTAAACAAATTACGCACCGCGATGACGACAGGTAAGACCCGGGTCTCGGAATTTCCCGGGTCTGCCTTGCAGTGTGAAACGGGGTCTGTGACCCTGAGATCCTCTGTTGCCACGGCAATAGTCTGTGAACCCGGGATATTGCCGGGGCGGCGATCTGAAATGGGTATCGTTGTGATCGGCTGTACACCTACCAACTTAAGTGACTCCAATATTACCCTAAATTAAGATGGGTAGCTACCATTACATTTGTGCCAGATTGGATTACTGTGCCCAGGACTAATATCCACCGGACACTTACCCTATTTAGGGATTTAGTGATACCAAGTCCTGGATACCTTCTAACTACTCAAGACACTAGGCTGTCCTGCCCTGCAATAAGTACCTGGGAATTCAAATACGGAGCCTGAATTGTTGTATGCCCTGCACTTTTTCAACTAATTGGGTTTACGGAACAGAGTTCGAAGCAGATTCCATGGTTATTCATATCACATACAGTCTACTATTCCATGGAAGATACATTCATCTTTAATTCCTTTGCACGGCATATTGATCTAATCTGACCAGGTGCAGTGTCATTTACATGAGGACTGATTGTTATTTGCTATTTACAATTATTAACACATATATGTACATTTTTATTATTATCTCTTTGTTTAATAAATTAATTTGACTAACAGGAGCCATTCCATGAGTAATTTTTTTTAGCTGTAGATTAGCGCTCACCTTACAATTTCTTTGTCGATTCCACATTTTGATTGGGGAGAGCAGACCCCAATGTTTGGTTTGCAGCACTCTATCTTAGCTGATAGTTATTTATCAGCTAAGGCAAATGCAAGAAAGCAATATACCTCTTGTCACGACTGCCCCGTTCCTTTGCTTTATGTATCACTATTCCCCAAGGTATATAATAATCTGGGTAATACGAGTGACAAAACCTAGTTTTGGAATTACAAATAGAAATATAAGTTGACCAGGCAACTTCTGATATTGACCAATGCCTTTAGAATCTTGCAAATTTTTATATTTATATATTATATAAATTATATATTGCATATTAAAAAACTATTGTTGATAATTTAATTTCACATCCCACACTTTTCATAGAAATGCTTCACATTACTTATACCCCAGAAAGGACAGCATGAGATAACACAAAAATCTATATTAAACATTTTTCGAGCACTAGAAAAAAATCCACTAAGAGGTGAATATTCATTTGAAGCGGATTGCAGTCTGCAGAACGAAAGTTCCATTTTTGAAATACTGGCAGCAGAAAGCTTATTTTCGCCTGTCTCTATTTCGAAAATATTTGTATTTAGAAACTTTCTTTAATGAATGGGTAAATATGCTGAATATATTTTTCGGCATACTTACCCATTCATTAATTTGGATATCGCCACCGCAGACCTGCCGGACAGGTGAGTATTACAGGGGAGTCTATGTGGATTATTAGGGTTAGCCTAAGGGTAGGAGAATCCTAGGGTTAGGCTGCAGGGACGGGAGTCTTAGGGTTAGGCTGTGAGGTGGGGAAGAGAGGCTTAGGGTTCGGGGAATGGAGTTCTAGGGTTAGGCTGTGGGGAAGGGTGTTTTTGTGTTCGGCTGCAGGGAGGAGAGGGTTAGGGTGATAAAAGGGGAGGGTTAGTGTAAGGATTAAGATAAAGGTTGGGGATACATTTAATGCTCAACATTCGCCGCTGCATCTTCGTTCTTGGGAGGATCGATTGCTTCTCCTCGGCGAGGCAGAAGCAATTAATATCACTGACAGTTCTCAACTGAAACATTTTAAGCAGAGACCCACACCCGCTTGAAGCTATGATGAAGTAGCCTTGAACTTAAGACATTTCATAGATGAAGTAGCCTTGAACTTAAGACATTTCATAGAAAAGGCCGCATATACGCAATCTACGTATCGAAGCGATACGCGGATTACGTACAATAGCTACTACGCATACGTATTTCCAAATGCATGGTTTCCATGGCGATCATAGCTTTGTAAATGGTGCACACATCGTTTAAGGAGATAAAGACCGTTTTTTAGGTGTAAAATGGTCTTAATCTCCTGTAAACGATATAGTAAATGGAGCCCTAAATACTGACTTCCTAGGCCCCAACAACAGACGCTCTGCTTCCAGCTCTAACCAGGATCTGAGAAGCACCAAAACTTTCTTGACAGCAGAAATCACCAGTGACACTGCGGCACCCATATCAACAGAACGGATTTGGTTACTTAATCAACCCCCTACAAAGAAAACAACTTCAAATAGTACAACATAAACATGTCTTCACAATCTGATTTAAATGCATGTAAGTTGAGGTAGCCCATATGTGAGCAAGGTGTGCTTCCTGTGTCTTTAGATGTTTTAATTTCTCTTTATACCTTTTAAAATAAATATTTAGCTATCTACTCAGAGGTATCACTTTGTGAACACACACACACATACACACACTAAGGGCCTGATCCAGAGCTATGCTGTGCCGTGGTTCATATTTATGGCCAGTATAGCTCTAATGCACTCCGCTGACACTCCCCCTGGGCCGGCGTAATTACACACTGTTACACTGGCTGAAGGCTACCCTAATTTCAGCCGCTGTAACAGTATGTAATTACATCGGCCAAATGACCGTAAAGCACTAACCCAGCCCTCCCCTCCTAATTTCCATCCCTCCCCCGCCTACCTTCCATAACTACAGCATAGTTACGGAGCAGCCCACCCCTTCCTACGTAACTGTAACTGTAGTTACGGACGCATGATCCGGAGCCCAGATAAACCATGATTACATCGGGCAACATCTGCCCAGCGCATGCGCAGATCTGCAGAAATGCCGATCTTACGCAGCTGCCCGCCATAACTACGGCGGGTGGTGTAGCTCTGGATGAGGCCCAAAGCCTTACAGTATATATACTATATAGAATTATTATTCAAATCCATAGCGTGATGCTTGTTAAAATGATCAGATGGACAAAGCAGTACATATAAAACTCAAAATCATAATTTAGAAAAACAAAAATACCTCTGAGATCCATAGCTGAATTCCAGTATAGTTTAATTATTCATTTACATACCTTACAACAAAAAATAATAATCTCTTCAGAAAAATTCCACTTAAGATATATTAATAGAAATTCCTGCAAAATAATCTGCAGTATTTATATTGATTTAATATGTAGGTATTGGTGTCTGTAGTGTTCAAAACTATTTAACTTGTAATGTAAGGCTGAGGACTCATGTATGCTTTAAACAGGTGTAAAATTAAATTAAAATCATATACTCACAACCTGTATATACAGCTGGGTTGCTGACTCTCTTGGAATATCCCATGAGAGCCGGCAAAGCTCCTGCAAGCCCTGACCAGCTAGTCATATCTGTTGTAATCCCTAGAGTTACTAGGGATGGGCGGGGCTTGATGACATCCCATTTAACACCAGAGATTACTTGAATGATTGACAGAGGGCGGGACATAATGATTTCCATACATTGCATTATTAAGCTGCGCCCCTTGCGGCCATCTATGGCTTCCCTCCAGTTTTGAATTTAAATATAATATAAATCTTCATAGTTTTGTAATGCTGGAAAGCAGAGCAGATTTAGGGATATGGGGATTAGATCACCCCTAGGCAGTGGCGCCCCCAGATTGAAAAATGAAAAAAAATATTGGAAAATTAGCAAAAAAAATGGAAAATTCGCGTGGCTTCCATGGGTGCCGCGAAGGGGCGTGGCTTAGTGGCCATGTGATCTGGATTGACATGGAGGAAGATGGTCCTGGCCTGTGCTGCATTAGGAAAGCAGGTGAAAATGGTGAATGGGTCACTACAAATACAACAGTGCTCATGCACTGACACAGGCTCTGTACATTGTGTAATGTGCTCGTACTCTACTAATGCATTGTATACTGCTATTACTATTACATCTGTTCCTTCAATATAAAACTACTATTTTACTGTGTGAAAGAAGTAACTTATAAATCACCTATAAAAAAAAACCCAGAACAGGACTTAACACAATATCCAAAGCAATTCCTTAATGTAGAATTTTTATTATTTTCAAATCTACTTTATAAGCGTGCTGCTTTCACAGAGAACATTAATGGATGTCTTACATGTCCTGGCAGTGAGATAGTACAACCATATTATCAGTATTGTCATTTTACATATGTTTTATTTTTTAACAGTGCATCATATTAAGTAGCTCTTCACAATTTTACATACATCAACCTCTGCCACATTACAGTCTAATTCCCTAACACACATACACATACACACACACACACATACACACACACACACATACACATACACACACACACATGCCCTTTTACAGAACTGCCTTTAACTAATCTTTCTCATGTAACCTTGGAATTGTGTGCTCTCAGCAAGATTTTGGCTGGTGTCTCTTTGCAGTCGCACTATTATTATGCTGCAAATACACATGCAATGTAAAGATGTAAAGAAGAGTGAAGAGATTCTATCTGTAAAACAAAACACAGAAAAATGAGTTACAACTATTTGCAAATATATGATAAGCCACCAGCCACTTACAAGGCTTCTTTGTTTTTGTGGTCCCTACTATAAAACTGTCCCTATATTGGGTCATATATCATGTAGCTCATGAGCTTAATCACTAAGGAGGGTCCCCAAGCCTCCAAAATAGCAACTCTACAACTAGACCTCCTGTCAGCTGCTATCCCAGACGTGCTTCCAAACAACAATACACAAAATATTGGTTAGATAAATCAATTTATAAGTTAATACAGAGCAGGTGCTTGAAAGGCATGGGGAAATCTACACAGCAGCTAGAGAAAGTGCTACAGCACTCTTACCATTAAACAGCAACTAGCTATCTGTAAAACGAAAACAAAATGCAGAAAGATTAGTTACATACATTTGCAAATTTAGTGCTGGTGGCTTATAATTTATTTGTAAATGACCCTAATGAAAATATCACAATTAAATCTTTTAGGCTGTTTACTTTTCCGCACACACTCTCACACACTAAATAAATAAATAAATATCTATCTATCATCTATTTATCTCTATCTTTACTTGTAGTTCACAAATGACAACACCAACAATGTCAGACCCCAGCTTACAAAGATGGATGCAAGCCAGACAAATTTTATGGTGTCACATGCCATTGAAATATTGTACTATATAATGTTAATTTATATAACTACACCTGACCTAATTAAATATAAATTAAGTACAAGTTGGCAGGTGACTTACGCACCTAGCGTACATAACTCTCCTGTCTTATTCATTCTGAATCCTGCCCACGCCTAACTTGCCTATGCCTATAACTTCCCTAAATAAGATGAATTATTGAGACTTTGGTCTCTGATATTCTCCATGTCTTACTTCTTTTCCATTGTTTGGTTTATATTGTTTTCACCACTGTGAAAACCATTAGGGGGCTTTGAGTACACTGGTTTGGCAGATTCATAAACTTTTTAGGCTGCCCTTTAGCTTTTGGAAAATATGAGGTCTTTTGATGCCATGTATTTCAGATGGTTTATCAGAGCAGATCTGACATGAGACTCATGCTGGAAATCACTGTACAAGTTGTCCAAATGAGAAATCGCAAAACACTATCGAGTCCTGTAGAGATTTGTCAGTTTTAATGGAAGAAGTAACTCTGGGCCATATTCACAGATCCGTTTTTGCATGGGGTTGCGTGCGTATTTTTAGGAGCGGATTAACTGCACATGCGTAGTAACTTTTTCCACGCAAATTACGTAGTATTTACGCATGTAAGTACTTTAGGCACGGACTTGTGAATGGCACTTAGGGATATACGTATGGAGGGGCGTGGTTTTAATCCGTACGGTAGAAGTTACGTGAAAGTGGGCCGGGGGAAGAATTTAAATGGCAATATGAGTGCGCGTTTACATAAGTACGCACGTACTTAAGGACCACAGGCACTGACAGGATGAGTGTAAGAGAGAGAAAATGCCCCCCCCCCAAGTGCTTCACCAGTCACCAGCTCTCCACAAGTGTCCATCCAGTCATCCGTGATCCACAAGTGCCCATCCAGTCACCCGCTCCCCTAAAGAGCAGCCAGTACCAGGAGTACTCTGTGATTCAACTATCATTGGTCAGGATCGCAACGATGGTGGGAGAGAAAATGCCCCCCCCCCAGGTGCCCCACCAGTCACTCGCTCCCACCAGTTCGGCACATGTTCACCGCAGATCCCGCCTCCCTCACTCATTACTCGTCATTTTGACGTGCATTTGGCTAGTATTAAATAAATTTGTTATAAATTAAGTGCATAATGGCTTGTCTGCTTATTTTTTACCTCATAGTTTCTGCAGAGAATAAAGATTGTAACTGATTTTTTTATAATCTGAACACTGAGATAAGATGCACAGAGAGGGCCAGATCCAGAAGTTAGCGTATACCAGCTCACATAGCGTATTTCGCCATGGTTTTTCACTGCGCATGCTCAGCAACACAGAACACACATTCGCGCCTCATTCAGACCCGCACACAATCGTGCTGCTTGCATCCTGAAGGCGAAGTCATGGGAGCGATAAGGAGGAGGGATGTACAATGTACAGTAAAGGCCTGCCCAAACAAGTTCCCGATCCATAGTCCAAAGTAAGCAAGCAATGTTTGCGTCAATACATTGACACTAGCCCCAAGTCCAGGAGACTCACACTCCACAACCTTTTTCGGACTATTGTTTTAGAATTTAATACTTCAAATGCAATACAAAAATTATTATATTGCTGATAGATTATTCTAATTATGTCAAATAATGATATAATATATACAGTAATAGAAAATTCTTTTTTGCATCATTTTTTTTTTTATGAAAACATTATTTTATGTTTTAGTTCTATGGAAAACATTATTTTATGTTTTAGTTCTTTCACATAGCGACTGAAGAGCAGTAAACTACCCTTGTGCAACTTATTAGGTAATGTAGCCGTGTTGAGATTGTCTGCTTTGTGCCAGTATGCATTGCCATCCAGAGGTGCCATTGCGTGCACGTTTGAGTCACACACAGGACATCCAGGATATGTTCCCGCATGTTCAGCATTAATGCTATGTTCTAATTTAGAGGTGGCTTCTCAGGAGACAGCTTTCTGGGAGTTATTTTATAAAGAATCACTATTAATGTGTGACAATGGCCCTGATTCAGAGATTGAAAATAAGAACTTAAAGTTACACCTGGGCTAAACCATGTTGATTTCAGGGGAGTCAAATTTCATTTGTTGCAACAGTATTATAGTTAAAAGGTGATGTTTCCCAGCTCAAGTCTAATTAGCAGTTTAAAAGTGAAGCTGATCAGATATCTGTGTGCAATAAGTAAAAGCAAAGCATTCTCCCTGCATGCATAGAATAAAATTAACTTGACTCTCCCTGAAATCAACATGGTTTTGCCCAGGTGTAACTTTAAGTTCTTATTTTCAGCCTCTGAATCAGGCCCATAGTCAGTAGATGAGTGAGTAGATGCAGCATGATTAAATACACTGCTTGTGGGACAGAACTATATTAATTTGGACACACTGATTGGACAGTTTTAAAAATGATGTACATGTCCCATTTATTGGGGAAGGTTTCCAAGCACAGTTTCATCTTGCACTTTTTAACCTTTTGCATGAATATCTTCTCCACAAATTATATTAAATTTTTAGACTCAATATCCATTCATTAAATCTAGCTCTGAGACCTTTTAAGCTACCAAAGCATATAAGCAATTTAATTGTCTTAGGGCAGTCCACTACCTCTACCTTAGGCTTTTAGAAAATAAAGTTAAACAATTTATATTGCATTGTAAACACAGTTCCAAATTGATGCTGGCCAAAATATCAGTGAATGATAAACATTTGTGATATTGCATACAATTCCTTGTGTGTTTCTGCAGTAACTGTCAGAAATACCAGCCATCAGATCCCTGTAGCCTTTGCTCAATATAAGTGATTATTGACAGTGGGCCTGATCCAGACCTACGCAGATGCGCTTTGCTTACCAAAGCACAGCGTATCGGTGTTCACTTACCCCGACACTCCCCCTGTGCGGGCGTATGGCCCCTTCCATACGCCGGCTGAAGGCTACCCTAACTTCAGCCGGCGTTAGCAAGGGGCCATACGCTTGCACAGGAGCGTATGGCCGCCTAGCCCGTCCTCCTACCCTCATTAAACTAGCTCCCCCCGCCCACCTACACTAACCTGAACGTAGGGACGCTGGGGGACGTCCCCTCCAGCGTCCCTACGGCGCTGCTCTGGACGCCCGATCCACGATCAGGCTTGCCGTAGCGACGCCGGGCAACATCTGCCCGGCGCATGCGCAGATTGGCTTTTCAGCTGATCTTACGCTTACGCCCGCTGTCCTAGCGACGGCGGGCGTAGGTCTGGATCAGGCCCAGTGTGAGGTGGTTATTAGAAAATTGACTCTAAATTATTGCAAATAAACGTTCATGAGATAAATACTAGTGTAGGAATCAAAAATGCTAAAAATTAACGTGGAGTTCAATTTTTTTTGTACAGTATACATGTCAGCCACTTGAAATCTTGTATTTAGGAGCATCATCTCATATAATCCTGAGTTTTGTGGATAATAGTAGGTAGAAGGTCTGTGGTGCACTGTATTATACAGATTTGACATTTATTTGAGCCTTGAGACTGTGATCATAGCTCTTAACTGTCATATATTTACCTATCCCCAAGTCCTCAACATGGGAGCATGAGCCGAATCCAGACTTTTTGCTAAAGTGCTTGCACAATTGCTGTATTACCGATGGGTGGTGTGACTGGACGGAAAGCGATTTCACTACATAGGAGGAGTATATGCAGATAATACAGAGAGGATGTGCTATGCACCCTCCATACTTTCCAGACCTCGCTAACTCCATCTAATCTCTGTGCGAATAAGGTGGGTGGCCAGTGGATCCAGTGAAATCTGGCATTGAAAGTCTGGATCTGTTTCCAAGTTATGTTTTTTAAGCTTATGTAGAATTAATTACAGATTTTCCACATTTGCAGCGAGTTTGATAAGATAAATTTTTCTAACTTTTATCATAAAACATTTCATTTGAGCTTTTTGTCAATTAGTATAATTAATGAAGTGTGAAATTGTCAATAGATGTCACGCTTCAAAAGAAATGAAAGAATAAGGAATAAAGCAATATCTGGAAACACTGTAGAGGTTAATTCATTTATTTCCCATCTTGGTTGGGAAATGTGTGTTTCTGCGTAGTAGCTAATTACTCATGTCTAGTACCTTAATCACTATGCAAAACTGAGTCTTAAGATTTATTCTTTCATTTGTTATCTGCAAAATCTACAACATTCAGATAATCAAAAGAGCTTAAGGCCTTGATTACACTTTTCCTGACTTTAAGATGCAGGGTTTGCTGTGACTGCCTAGAAATATGTTATTGGAGCTAGTCTAAATTTTATGTGTATGGCTTTCTTGCGTGTTATCACAGTGTACTTACAACTGGAGCCTAAGCTTCAGCAAATCTCTTATGACCATCTGTAATCGTAAAAATTAGGGGCAAATACAGTAGTTAATTTAACGAGGATACCACCACAATCAATGCAATGTTTAGGTGTTTCCACTAACATGCATTTTACCCAGGATTTTTTTTATTAACTTAATTTTGTGTCAAAACTGTGATACAAGTGCTTTATAATAATAATAATATTAATAATAATAATTGTGTAATATTTATACAATCCTGTATAAATGCTGATTGGATGGGATGGCATTCACCATGGAAGTGTTCACCACACTGTTCACCAAGAACTTGGCACAAAGGGCAAGACTTGGGTAGTTTGCAGAAAAGTCCTGGTTCTGGGCTTTATCAGGCATAGTAGCTACTACTGTACTACTATTATTATGATGTCATTACAATTAATAGATAATGATAACGATGGGGTAGATCCGGGCCTCAGGGCTAGTTATGTTACAACGGTAGCGTAATTACTATGCACTCCCCTAGGCACTCTCCTCCGTCATACGTACTTTGGCTGCTTTATGCTGCCCAAACCCTACCTTAACTTTTCCTAGCGCAAGTACTGACGTACCTATGGAATAACGTAATGGACAGCCCATACTGTCCAATTTAAATGCCTACGTCCTCCTCCAAAGTGTAATTACGGTTTTCGTATTGATGCCCCCGCCCCTTCGTTTGTATTTATGCTGATGGTATGTATGTTAGGAATTACGTGGCGTAATATCTGCCGCATTCATGCGCATTAAATACAAATAGCCGATTTGACGTCATTGGCTAGCGTAAATATGCTAGCGTGCTTAGCTTAGGATCTGGCCCGATGCTTTTATGCTAATTTTGTACTTTTCTCATCCATATAAGTGAATATTTTTATTCCTTGCACAAGTCATAATGGCAACTAAGTACAGATTTTTACATCACACTTGATGTATTCAATAAAAAAGGCTATTATAATTTAAGACTCATTAGCAAAGCATAAAAAGCCTTTTCTGCCCAAAATGATTCCTGATCCAAGCAACCGCAGTTTTTCAGATAGATGGCCTATATTATGTTCCAAGAATTTGTTTCAGAATAGGACTAATGTATGACATTTTACCTCTCAAAAGAGTGGAAAATGCTCCCTTTTCATAAGCCAAACCCTTTTCTGCCAATAGATCTATTTGCATCTACACTTAGTAAAGAAGATTATCTGACCCAAGATGTTAATTGATATTATTTAAAAACTAAAATACAAAATGTCTTAAGAGCTACTAAGCATTCATAAATATACAGGTAAACTTTTCATAACTTGACAAAACTTAAGGTAATTTACACAGATAATAAACATAAACTGCCTACGGCTGACAACCGCCCCACCTCACACACAAACATAACAGAAATAAGACACGGACAACTTGATTGGAATTCAAAAGGGGGCATGATTTTATTAATTAGAATTATAAAGACTATAGATTTAGAGGTAGGTGGCAGCAAATAGCAGGTGGGGGACATCAACTGAAAGGTGTAATTGATCAAGACAGGCATCCCCTGGCTAAAGAGCACCCCCCCCCCGGTAGGGATCAGAAACCAGGTACTAACCCCCTTCAAAATGCATGCGACCAGTGGCAGAAAGGAACTCCACCATTTGGCTTGAACTCCTATCATAATTGAGGGGTGTACCTATCCCTACCAAGAACCCCTTCCCCATTCGCTGAGCAATCTTGCTGTTTTCCCCACCGCTATTGCCACAGCAAGCTACCCTCAAGGAGCCTTGCCTGCCAACCTAACTGTCTAATAGCACCCCTAACAATTTTTTTAGAAACAGTACCGTGCCTTGCTTGGAAAGGTGCACCCCATCACTCCTGAAAAGCTCGGTATTACTATGAGAAATATATGGGTGATATATAATTTTACTGCCGAGGTCGTAGATGAATTTGACGAGGGAACAATTTATTTTCTTACGAGTTCGGTCGATGGCTCTAATAGAGCCAGGACCTCGCCATGACTGCCGAGGGATGATCTGGGACCAGCATAAGTCCATGTCCGGATATGCTGTGTGGACAGCCAAGAGGTCCCTTGTGGCTGTTTTTTCCAAAACGCATGACATCATGTAGCCAAGGTCGTTCCCGTGTAGGTGTAATATCAAGCAATCAGGCACGCCGTGGGTGCTGATTGCTTGATAGCAGAGATGAGGGAACATTTCCCATTGCATACCCCTAACTCCTAGCCAATCGATATCCTAGCCCATGAGGTCCAAAGGTGCACCTTCCCATTCTACAAATATCCGGGCTCAATGAATGGACAAGTGTCCAATGGCCAGTGCCCATCGGCTATGTGTAACCAAACCTGCAAAATAAAATCACCCTATCCGATTAGATATTGGGAAAAACAGTCTAGCCATGCACATCCTAATCAACTCAGAAACAAGCCTAAAGCATAGAATTTAGAGAAAAGAGAAGTGGGGAAGAGAGAGTAAGTGAGGAGAGCGGCACCAGCAGAGTCAGAACAAAACCAACAGTGGTGAATACTCCAAAACCTCCGGGGTGAAATCACAGCCAATCAGTCATCCCACTAAGGAGGAAAAAAGGAGAAAGTCACCAGTGCTCCCATAGTAGGCGAGCGATGGTTAGTCTGGTTCGTCCTGACTCGAGTACCACTCACTATCTTATCACTATTATGCATCATTAAACAGCATAAAACATTAATTCAGTCTAACATATTTTTTGTATGCCCGCGACTTCCATCCCCCTGAGGCCATAATGGCCCGAGGGGAGCGGCCTTCGGCAGCCGTGGAAGTCGCTGCTTCCATTCTAAAAGAATGGGTGCCAAAGCATGCGGGATCCATGCCTAGCCTACTAATACAGCTGTCGAGTACCGCAGTGAACTGAAAGCACGTGAGAGGAAACCCATCCCTGTGAGCCAGCCAGTTCTGACCTCTGGGATAGGCCTACCCCACATATAGTCGCGCCAGTGAAACTGGGCAAACTCTAACGTTGTTGTGGTGCTTCAGAGCAATTCAATGTCCCTTACCTGTCTGGACCGTTTAGAATTTTTACACCAGGCAAGTAGTGGACTGATCCGCGAAATGCACATTGCAGAAAAGCAGGCTCGAGTCCGTTACTGTTTTGCTTGACACCACAAGTTCAGAGACCCGGAAAGCCCTCCGAAAAAGGCCCAAGAAAATGCTACAAACAAAACCCTGAAGAATCTGCATACTGATAGGCTGTTGCGGGTCGGGCTCAGAGGGCCTCCTCTACGCCCAGCCTTGCAGGATGTGAGAAATAAAGAAACCTTTCATAATATCGTGCCCTTGAGCTTGGAGTAAAACACAACCCCTGCTAATAAGGAAGACATGGAAGCCCAGTTTAAGAGGGCAGCTCTGACCAACTAACCATGGCTAATTTTGGCTTCCTTGTAGGACAACCACTGTTGCGGCACCTGGGCCAGTCAAAGCACGAAAGTGCGTCGACAATACCATTCTCAACACCAGGGACATGGCGGGCGCAAAACTTAATGTTTAACTTCAAACAGTGTAGAACTAAATGTCTAATTAAGCTAATAGCTGGTGGGGAAGAAGCTCTCTGCTTATTGATGGCCTGGACCACTCCCAAATTGTCGCACCAGAATAAAATCTTTGTCACGTAGTGCTGCAGCCCATAATTCAACTGCTGCGACAATGGGGAACAATTCCAGAACCAGCAAATTGGCAGTCAGCTCTAAGCTAGCCCAATCAGGAGGGCAAGTAGAGGCACACCACTACCCTTGGAAATAGGCTCCAAAGCCTATAGCTCCTGATGCATCACTGAACAGTTCTAGTTCACGGTTTGATGCTACTGGGGAAAGCCAAATTCTGGTCCCATTGAAATCACACCTTCATATCATCCCTGATGCCTGCCGACAGGTTAACGAAATGATTCGGACACTTTACCCCGGCCGTGGCCCTTTCCAGATGCCTGCAAAATATCCGCCCCATGGGAATAACTCTACAGGCGAAGTTCAAGAGGCCAAGCAGAGATTGCACTTTTTTAAAGAGGGGAAGCAATGTCAAACGCGCAAATTGCTTACAGCAGACTGCAATTTTTCTATATTTTCAGAAGAAAGACGACACGATCCCTCCACTGTGTCGATTTTGATGCCCAAATACGACAAACAAGTGGTGAGACTCTCAGTCTTGTCTGCTGTGACAGGAATCCCGAAATGACAAAAGAGAGCATTGAGAAAACAAGACTCGAGCGCAAACGTTCAATGATGCTGGACTGACAAAAAGGAAATCATCAAGATAGTGTGCCATGGAAGAATGCAAAGCTCCAACCGACACCTACCAGTGTAGGAAAGTGCTAAACTTGTGTACAAGAAATCGCACAGCCAATTGGTAGACAGCAGTTGATGAAAAACCCCTGCAGCAACTTGAAACCCATAAACCTATAGAAATCAGGGTGCAGCGGGAGCAGACGAAACACTGATTCGATGTCCAGTTTCACCATCAGCGCACCTGGACCATTTTCACGCACAAGAGCGACCGTGGATGCAAATGGCTGGTATCAATCCGAACAAGCATCCGGATCGATAGTATCATTTACCGACTAGCCCTCAGGATATGACAAATGCTGGATCAGGCGGAACTTTCCTGGTGATTTCTAGGGGACCACACCTACTAAAACCGTTGCTCAACAAGGAAGCGACTTGGCGATCCGGGGAAATGTGCAACCATGGGTGCATAGCTGCAATCTTAATTGGGGACGGCGCCTTGCCCAACTGCTCTGGCTGGTGGGGGAGGGAGGGCCCTTTGTCCTGAGGAAGGTGGTCAAGGTGGGAATTATCTGGAGGAGTTAAACTCCTTGGTAGGGTGGGAATTGCCGCAGCACGAACATGCATGTCGATATTTACATCCAGCCCCCCTTGTGCATCTCCCGTTATTAAACGTGAAGCACTTTCCCCTACCTGGATGAAAGGACTGGGTCCGAAAAGACGATTGAGCCCCCGCGAGGATTGACCATCAAAAACCCCTTTGGGAGGCTGCAAAACATGCAGTCATGTTGTGAGAGCCAAAAGCAATGCTCTTTCGGCCGTCAGACTTCTTACGGAAACGTTCATCGTAAGTTAACCATAAGCCGGCCTGCACTGTGGAGTGTCTGTCCTGTATGACATAGAGGTACTTCCACACGTCCATGTATTCGTTTGGTCTACATTCTAAATAGCAGGTCGTAAACACTACAAAACCGACTAGCCAATTAACAAAGGTTTTGTAATTATTCTCGCCAATGCTGCCTTTGGCTTTAGCCGCTGCCAGGCCATTTTTGCCCTCATAGGTCACGCAAAACATATCAACGTATTGACCTTTGTTAATAAGCTCCTTTGTGGATGTCTGTATATCCCAGGACACTTCAGTGATGTTGCATAAGACGGGGGGAGGGCCAGAACCTTTGTGGGGGACTTCACGTCCAGTGGACCCTAAGGGCGTCAACCTTTTTTTATTAGCTTTCTTCCCTATTTTTTTTCTGAGAAGCTTGACCTTGACCTTGCTAGGGCGCAATTGTGAATCAGACTACGCTGTGCTTGAGCTAGCAGTCCCTACCGATGAACATTCACCCCCAGATAATTGCGACTTACCAATGTCGACATCCTCTCTGGAGCCGCGTGCAGAATGGGCGGTGACCGCTGTACCCTGTCCGGAAGGCCTCGGCTGTTTGTCTTTGGAGGCCGTGCCCCTGGGTTCTTCCTGTGGTACTGACATGACTCCTGGAAGACAAAGGGTGTTATCGTGCACTGCGTTAACTTCCTTGTCCTCTGGCGCACTAGTATTCGCAGCTGTAGGGGTTTGCACAGGTCTTTCTGCACCAGCCGTTACTGAGTTAGGGATCCCAGAAAAGAATGGATAAGGGTAAGGCGTCTGTTACAGTCACCAAGGGAGTTTTTTCTCCCGAGATGCAGAGTCTAAACCAGGGCCAGGTTTTCACTAGAGCCCCTGATGGTGGGGATAGTCTGGGCTGCTGACACCTGATAGTTGTGGCCCCCGGCGATAACTCCCAAGGAAGATCTGCAGCGAGGATGCCTGATCTTGTACCGACTCACACCTAGGAACCATTGCACCACAAGAGATTTGCAAGAACCCTTGCTCTCTAGACAATAGATCATAGTAGTGTATAACAAAAAGGTGTACATCAACCTGAGCATACAAGATGATTGGCAGGAACCCAGGCATACAAGAAGGCAGGCTGCAACTCACACACAGAATACTGAACAGAGATACAGAAAAGTATTCAGAGATAACAGGATCCACAAAAATGGACTGAATGTAAACAGAGCTCCTAAAAACAGCAGAGAAACTGCAAGATGTTAATAGCAAGAGACAGCAGGTGAATGGGAGGCAGCAGTAAGTGGCTACAATGTTGTAATAAGCACACTGCAGGCAGAGTCCGATTGACTGACTCACACCACACACTACACACTGGATATAGACACAGTGGAGATGGAAACACCAGAGAAACTCACGGGAGAATACACAAGGTGAAATGGAATGCACCAAGGATAATAATGGGGGGTACCCGGGTCTCACGCGCTGCAAGGTGACAAACGTAGCACACTGCAAGGATGACAAACACAGCAGCACAGCACACTGCAAGAATAACAAATACAGCGGCACATTAAACAAAGGACTGAGCAGATGGAACACTCAGGCCGGTACAGGAGGTGAGAGGTGGAAGGCTCACAAACACTCAGCATGGAGGAACGCTGTGCCGGACAGGGGAGCCCAGCTGCCAATGTGAGCACAAGCCACCTGCGCCGGACACTGAGAACCACAGACAGGACAGAGACACATAAAGAGAGAGGGTAAACAGAGGGCAAAACATAAAACAAATCCAAGGCAGAATGCATGGTCAGAACGCAGGCAGGCATGCAGGTACACCAGAAGCAATAGCCGACAACGAGGCTTCCTGGGCTCAGGCTATGTAAAGTCCACTCCACCAATCAGCTGTAGAACTCAGACAGACCTAATTGATTAGCTAGCAGCTGAGGGAGTCCAGGCACAACTCACTTGATTATCCAGCAGCTGGGGAAAACCAGGCACATAGAACTCAGACAGGGAACTTCACAGGCTGCTAGGATTTCTCCTGCAGCGTGTAACAGTATTTTTTTTATTTTTTTCAGCATGCACATCTCTCGGAGGAACCCAGGACCGCTCCTCCGGACCCAATGTATTAAATAATGGAGTTGGCCTTGGACCCATTTGGAGTCCAAGATGTCTTCAACAATGTATTCTTCATGACCATCGATGGAGGCGGTTTGGTGGGTGAAACTACTCCAAATCTTCTAGACATTTGCACTGGTTTCAGAAAAGATACATGGAAGGTCTTAGGGATTCTTACATTTCTAGGAAGCTGGAGTCTGAACGCCACTGAATTTAGCTTCCTGATAATCATAAATGGCCAAATAAAGGGCTTAATTTTGCCAATGGTTGTCTAATTCTGATATTTTTTTGTTGACAGCCATAATCTGTCCCCCACCTTGAATTTCACTGGTTTCCTGTGCCTGTCTTTTCTTGATCTGGAAAGCTGTCACCTGCAAGGCCCTGTTAACTTTTTTCCAAATGACCCTCAGTCTGTTTGTAGCTCTTCTTGCTTCTTGATCAGTCTCTGGAATAAACAATGAATTTGCTCTGGGATACAGAAAAACTGAGAGTTCTTAGTGGAAGAATAACAAGAATTATTGTACGCAAATTCAGCCCAGGGTAGATTATCTGCCCAAATGTCTTGAAATTTGGAAGTATACAGACGCAGGAACTGTCCGCCCTCTCTGTCCGCCCATTGCTCTGTGGATGATATCCTGATGACAGACTGATTTGGATCTTTAATCCTCTGCAAAAAGTTCTCCAGAATTTAGCAACAAACTGAGGGCCACGGTCAGATACAATAGCAGTAGGAAGTCCATGAAGCCTTACAATCTGTTTAGTAAACAAAAATGCACCATTATAGAGAAACAGTCTGCTACCACCCAAATAGTGGTAAAACCATTTGATTGAGGAAGGTCCGTGATGAAATCCATGGACAAATGGGTCCATGGATGTTTAGGAACCTAGAGAGGAAGGAGCGGTCTGGGAGGGGAGTTACAATTAGTCTTATTCCTGGTGCAGGTTTCACAGACTTTAATGAATTCCTTGACATCTTGTGCGAGAGATGGCCACCATACAGTTTGTGATAATAATTCCATGGTCTTTTAAACTCCTAAATGTCCTGTAGTTTTGAAGACATGATGTTCTAATAAAACCGCTTTTCTGAGAGCCTCTGGAACAAACAGACAATGCTTGGGTTTTCCTGTGGGACTGGATACCTGTGCCTTCAATATCTGAAAATAAAAATCTTGTGTGAGTCCAAAAAGAATAGCTTGAGATGGAATGACAGGTTGAGGAGGAGTGGCGGGTTTCTGAATTGGAAGGAAGGATCATGACAAGGCATCCGCTTTCTTGTTTAAGGATCCAGGTCTGTAGGTAATGATGAAGTTGAACCTGGTAAAGAAAAGTACCCATCGTGCTTGACGATTACGACGTTTGGCAGCTTCGATATATCCAAGATTCTTATGATCAGTATTAATGGTATGCTTGGATGCTTCCAACCAATGCTGCCACTTCTCAAAAGCCAATTTTATGGATAAAAGTTCACTATTGCCCACATCATAATTCTGTTCAGTTGAAGAAAATTTCTTAGAGAAGAAGGTACAGGGATGTAGCTTGGAGTCTTCTGGGCATTTCTGAGAGAGAACGGCTCCTGCTCCTACATCTGAGGCATCTACCTCCACCACAAAAGTTAGAGCCGGGTTCGGATGGTGAAGAATAGGTGCTGTGGTGAAGGCTTTTTTCAGCTCCTGGAAAGCTTGTTTGTTCCACCCCTTTTTTTGTTAAGTCTGAAATAGGGGCAATAATAGTGGAGAAGTTCCTAATGAAACGATGGTAGTAATTGGAGAATCCCTGGAACCATTGTACCGCCTTCATATTCTTAGGTTGTACCCACTCCACTATAGCCTTGACTTTATTAGGATCCATGGAGAAACCCTGCAGGGAGATGACGTACCCTAGGAAGGTGACTTGCTGGACCTCGAAGTCGCACTTCTCAATCTTTGCGAATAAGTGATTTTCACGTAACTTCCTGAGGACCTGGTGTGCATGATTCTGATGAACCTCAAACGATGGTGAATATATATAAGGATATCATCAAGGTGGGCAATGAAAATTTTCCCTAAGAAGTCATGGAGGACATCACTGATGAGGTCCTGGAAGACCGCCGGTGCATTGCAAAGTCCGAAAGGCATGACAAGATATTCATAATGTTCTGAATGGGTCTTCCATTCATCACCTTCCTGTATCCGTATCAAGTTGTACGCCCCCCGCAGGTCTATCTTAGTGTAGACTTGGGCCTCTTTGAGTTGATCAAATAGATCAGTGATGAATGGGAGTGGATACAAATTTCTTACAGTAATACTGTTGAGTCTCCAGTAATCGATACCGAGCTGGAGTGATCCATCTTTTTTCCCGACGAAGAAGAATCCGGCCCCTACCGGGGATTTAGTTGGCCTGATGAACCCCTTACTGAGATTCTCCTGAATATATTCGTCCATGGCATCTGTTTCAGGTTTTGATAAGGAAAATAATCTACCCTTGGTTAGTTTTGAATTGGGGATCAGGTCAATAGCGCAATCATATGGTCTGTGCGGGGGTAAATGATCAGCGCTTTTCTTTGAAAAAATTTCCATAAACTCTGCGTACTGTTCTGGTCACTTGTACAGCCTTGTAGTTATGCTTCTTACAGGTAGCAACAGACACGAAGAGGAGCAGTGTGAACCCCAGCGGATAATATCACCTTTGTCCCAGTCTATGATTGGGTTGACACAGACCCACGGAAATCTGTACTGGAGCTGTCCGATTCTGGAGTAGTAGGATGTCCAGGAGTAGAATGAGGACCCCCAGACGGGATACATAATCAAAATCCATGAAGTTACCCGTGGATCCGCTGTCCACGAAGGCAGTTAGCTGAACTTGAGTTTTTGGGGTATACAGAGTGACAGGAACAATGAGTGAGTTGCCTAAAGAGAACAATGAGAATCCCAGTCGGACCTCTTCCTTATATGGCTGGATTAGACGTTTCCCAACGGAGGCTGCTTTCTGGGGCAGTTGTTTGCCCTATGGGCCTGACCACCGCAGTAAAAGCATAGGCCCAAGGTTCGCTGACGAAACTTCTCCTGCGGACTGATGCGGTAGGACACAAGCTGCATTGGCTCATCTTCAGACTGGGCCTCTGGGCTTGCAGGGGCAGGTTCGGATCTCCAGATTGAGCCCGTTCCGCCGACCGCTCCCTGAGACACCTATCAAGATTGATGGCCGAATGCATAAGGCCCTCCAATGACTCAGCAGCAGGATACTGCACCAAGGCATCCTTGACAGGATCCTACAGGCCCAGACGGAACTGACAACGGAGAGCATGATCGTTCCACATACAGTCTATGGCCCATCAGTGGTATTCTTCTGCAGTTCGGCGACCTTGGTGTAGGGCACGTAGCTTGGCTTCTGCGGTGGAAGCCCGATCAGGGTCATCATAGAATAACCTTAGGGCCTTGAAGAAAGCATCAACCGTCTGACGTGTTGGGTCATCAGGAGGCAGACAGAAGGCCAAGGCTTGAGGGTCTCCTTGCAGGAGGGAGATGACAAAACCCACTCACTGTGATTTATTACCGGAGCCAGTAGGACTTAGCTGTAAGTACAGTTTGTGTGGCACCCCTGCACTTTCAGACTGAAAGTCAGGGGCGGCCCTAGGGTTTGCAGGGCCCTAGGCGAGGGCCCCCCCCATGACCCCCACCTCCCCTCCGCAAAAAAAAAGTTAAAAAAAAATATTTTTTTTTCTTTTTTGCAAG
>WWET01006029.1:58581-70846 GCA_011038615.1 Limnodynastes dumerilii
GTGAGCTGGGCCCTCGTCCCCCCTTAGTAAAGTGCCGGTTTTAGAGGGGAGGCATATCTGCTTGGTAGGCCATCGCCCTCCCCCTTAGAGAAGTGCCGTTATTTGAGGGGGGCCATATGTGCCTGTAGGCCATCACCCCCCCTTGAGAAGAGTCGTATTTATAGGGGAGGCATATCTGCCCGGTAGGCTATCACCCTCCCCTAGAGAAGTGCAGTTATTTGAGGGGGGCTATATGTGCCTGTAGGCTATCGCTATGTGCCGGTTTTAGAAGGGGGGGTCAGCTGGGCCCTTGTCCCTTCTTACATAAGGGAGACGGTCAAAATATGCTAACTGCTTCATTGCATATTATGATATGTCCTGATAATAATGTTGTGAGCTGCGAGGTGAAAAAATACAGAACCAAAACCAAAACTAAAACATTTCATTTTTTTTGACAAAACCAAAACACAATGAAAATTTAGAACCAATACTAAAACCAAAACACAGGGCTCGGCGCTCATCTCTAATGTCTAATAAAGTTTGTAAATAGTGTCCTTAAAAGGCTTTGCCTAAAGTTAAGTTAAAAGAAATTAAATTTAAGCTCCTTGAAACAACTATCTGATTGACCTTCCAGATAAGATTGTTGCAGTGTTGGCACAATAAACATGTGTGAAATGGACTAATGTAATCTTCAACTGATTTTGTAACACCTTTATCAATTAAATGTTGATGCCTTGAGAGCTTTTAGAAGTTACTGATAAGATATCATTTATGATGTGTAAATGTTTAAGGAATATAGTTTGCACATGGGAAATTAGTGTTATTAATTCATTATGTCTGCTAACTTTTGCTATTTAACTAATTTAATTACTGGCACATTACTGTTTGTTTGTGACATTTTGATGTCACCAACTCAGCATCAGGCATTAAAGCAGTGTTTAAAACCTCTATATTCAAAGCAAATAAATTGCTTCAAAACGCTTTTTTCCAGCTCCTATTTACTTGATTGGATAATGTATACAAATCATCACTCAATGTGAGGCACTCACTGTGGACCGGATTCAGAGTTCTGTGCATGTGCAATGCGGAATCGCACATGCTAATTTGTCTACGGGCTATTCAAGTATGCGCTTTCGTGCATCCTATAGCCCACTCTGAATAGCACGTAGGGTGCTACTTCAGAGTAGTATGCGGATGTGCAAGACCGTAGGTTTTTTTTTTGTTTTTTTTTTAACATTAGTAAAAAATAAACCTCTCCCCCCGCCTGCCCCGCCGCCGCAACCTAAGTAAAAAATAAGCCCCTTCCCCCGCCTGCCCCACCGCAACCTATGTTACAAAAATAAATAAAGTCCAGGCCGACAGGGCATACTGCCACTAGTAAAACTACAAGCATGCCCATGAATGACAAGGCATGCTTGCACTTATAGTACTAGTATTGGCATCATGCCCTGCACATGACAAGGCATGCTTGCGCTTGTAGTACTAGTATCGGCAGCATGCCCTGCACCAAAATCACTACACATGCCCATTTCTTTAAAAAAAAACATACAGTGCCCTCTCCAAAAATACTATAAAAACGTCCACGTGTCCCCCAAAAATGTAAAGATAAAAAAAATGCCTATACCCGTCCCCTTCTTTAAAAAAAAACACAGCTCACATAAAAATTGTAAAAAAAAATGTCACATGTGCTCCCCTCCCAAAAAAAGCAATGCTAGATCCCTGTCCCCTTCATTTAAAAAAAAACAAAAAACAGTAGCCATATAATTAAACTTTAAAAAAATTGCTAAATGTGCCCACACAATAAAATAAATAAAAAATGCCACAAGTGCCACTCTAAAATGAAAACATATAAAAAATGCCCATAAGACGGACCACGAAAAAATAAAAACATACTTACCTGCTCTGATGGGGGTCCAGTCTTGTAAGATTTTAATCCAGGAGGGTGGCCTTGGCCAAAAAAAACCCAATACAGACGACGCTAACTATGTCTTGCATGCAGGACATCCCGGCGCTAATGACAGTTTTACTGTCATTGGGGTGTACTTATACCCTCTGCCAACGTGGGAATATTTCCAAATATCACGATGGAAATCGGTATTTCCAACGCTGGGCATTTTTTATGTTTTAATTTTAGAGGGGCACTTGTGGCATTTTTTATTTTTTTTATTATGTGGGCACATGTAGCATTTTTTTTAAGTTTAATTATATTGCCACTGGTTTTTTTTTTTTTAAATGAAGGGGACAGGGATCTAGCATTTTTTTGGGGGGGCCACATGGGACATTTTTTTACAATCTTTATGTGGGCTGTGTTTTTTGTTTTTTTAAAGAAGGGGACGGGTATAGGCATATTTTTTATCTTTACATTTTTGGGGGGCACGTGAACGTTTTCATAGTATTTTTGGAGAGGGCACTGTATGTTTTTTTTAAAGAAATGGGCATGTGTAGTGATTTTGGTGCAGGGCATGCTGCCGATAGTAGTGCTACAAGCTCAAGCATGCCTTGTCATTCATGGGCATGCTTGCACTTGTAGTTCTACTAGCGGCAGTATGCCCTGTCGGGCTGTACTGTATTTATTTAATTTTTTAACATAGGTTGCGGTGGGACAAGAGGGGGGGAGGTTTTTTTTTAGATAGGTTGCGGTGGCGGGCAGGTGGAGAAGGGGTTAATGTTAAAGCAAGAAGTGTATACTTTTTTTTTTTTACACCTTTTTTCAGCTACGGTGAGCTGCCCCTACGCTTACACCATCCCTGAGATAGCGGAAGCGTAGGGCTTGTTACACATCCACCGGACTGGTGTGCACGCAGTATTTATATGAGAATAGCGGAGCTTTTCTCATTTAAATATTCTGGCACACCTTTTTTTTCAGCCGGAATCGTATGCTGGCGGATACCATAAACTCCGCCAGCAATACGACTTCGTTGCGCATTTAGCGCATGCGTAGTAAGCAAAAAACGGACATAGTTTGCGTCGTCTGTATAGGGTTTTTTTGTTTTTGTAAGGGCCACCCCCTGGATTAAAAGCTTACAAGACTGGACCCCCATCAGAGCAGGTAAGTATGTTTTTTTTTTATTTTTGGGGCCATCTTATGGGCATTTTTAAAATATTTTTAATTTGATGGGCACATGTGGCATTTTTTATTATTTAAATTATGTGGGCACTGTATTCATTTTTTTAAAGAAGGGGACAGGGATCTTGCATTTCTTTTATTTCTTTTAATACATTTTTTTTACAATTTTTATGTGGGCACTGTGCTTTTTTTTAAAGAAGGGGACGGGTATAGGCATTTTTTTTATCTTTACATTTTTGGGGGGCACGTGAACGTTTTCATAGTATTTTTGGAGAGGGCACTGTATGTTTTTTTTAAAGAAATGGGCATGTGTAGTGATTTTGGTGCAGGGCATGCTGCCGATGCTAGTACTACAAGCGCAAGCATGCCTTGTCATTCATGGGCATGCTTGTGCTTGTAGTTCTACTAGTGGCAGTATGCCCTGTCGGCCTGGACTTTATTTATTTTTCAACTTAGGTTGTGGCGGCGGGACTGGTGGGGGAAGGGGTTAATATAAAACCACAGCGTGATCTGCCCCTACGCTTCCATCATCCCTGAGGGCTTGTTTTGCATCCACCAGACTGGTGTGCATGGAATATTTAAATGAGAAAAGTGGAGCTTTTCTCATTTAAATATCCTGGCACACCCCTTTTTTCAGATGGAATCGTATGCTGGCGGAGGCCATAAACTCCGCCAGCAATACAACTTCCTTGCGCTTTTTGCGCATGCGCAGTTTTGAAAAAAAGCATCGCACTTGTGTGATTTTTCACACGGATGCGATACTCTGAATCTGGTCCTACATGGTTACAAGAGTACAAGATCGAAAACCTCTCAAAATCACACACATCAAATAATTATAATTATTGTATAATTTTAATCATATACAAAATATTTCAGACATATTTTCGTTTTTACCAAAGCACTATTAGGTGCAAAATATATTTTAAAACTGCGTAAATGTTTGTGAAAAATATAAAACCGCTTAGAGGCCTAACCATAAATCTTATTAAACCTACACTCTGCATGAGAACCAGATTACACACAGTAAAATTCAGTTTGTGCTTTTAGGGATGAAATCACCATTGGGTTTTCCCTGAAAAATGTGTTGGGTCTAATTTAAGCCCAGTACAGGGGTACAGGATTTTCCTATCCAAAGGGGAAAGGGAAGAAAGTGGACCATTTCACAGGTGCACACCAAACCAATATGGTACAATGTTTCACTCAATTAAATATTAATAAAACGTAACTTTTCATAGCATTAATTAAAATGGCGAATTATTAAAAACATATGTGTACCAACATTGCTTCAATTAATGAAAAGAGTTTTGTGTGTCAAGTGTGGTAAGCCCTAGATTTCGTAAACCCACAAAAGATCATACACAATAAAGCCCTAAATAAATTATAACCACTCAAAGCAAGAGTGTAGTTAAGAAATAAGTAAATCAAAAGAATCCTCCCTATGCTAGAAGGTAATCTGAGTCCTGGCAAAAGTGCCTGCCACCACATGACGGAGCTTTGCCCCTGTGTAAGGGGTATATCTTTCTCTGTACTGTGCTGTAAGTGCCAAAAAATCTAAGGTCCCACAAAATAAAATCACATCAAATAAGGTAAAACATCAAAGAAGCAATGGAAATGAAGAATAGGGCAGCCGGTGTGCACCCCGGCCTATAAAAAATATTTACTAAAATTCTAAGGGCTAGATTTACTAAACCGTGGAGAAATGGAGATGTTGCCCATAGCAACCAATCCAATTCTAGCTGACATTTTCTAGTATGTAATAAATAGGAAAGTAAGAGCAAGAATTTCATTGTTTGCTATGGGCAATATCTCCACTTAATTTAGTAAATCTATACCTAAATGTTATATTTTAAGAATATGCTCACTAATAGGTATTAATAAAAGTGCATTTCTTGTGGTGTATAGGCTATTTTAAAGACAAATAAGTACTCACACCAACTTGTATAGACAAAAAGGGGAAAAAAGGAGATAGGGTTTCCTATAACAACACTTTTACTTTAAATCATACCATTGGTGCTACTAAGGTCCCTGTTTTAAACAACCAACAAGAAGAAAAAGAAAAAGAGGGACCTATTTTTGAGGTGTGGGTCTCCGGAAAGAACGGCTCTATTTCGATAATGAGGCATAGCAATCGATCCACGGAGCACCGAACTTTCGGTGCTCCGAAAGGTAAGGCAAAAAAACTACCCCAACCCTTCCCCTAATTCTGACCCTAACCTTTCCCTTCCATTACCCTAACCCTAATCTTCCCTTCCTGCAGCCTGACCCTAGCCCTCCCTTCCTCGCAGCCTGTCCCTAACCCACCATCTCTCGCAGCCTGCCCCTAGTTCTCCCTTCCCTGCAGCCTGACCCTAACCCTCCATCTCCCACAGCCTGACCTTAACCCTCCCTCCCTTGCAGCCTGACCCTAACCCTAACCCTGGAGAGGTTAATCACCTTACCTGTGGTACGGGTCCTGCGGCAGCTGCATTTCTGAGACGAAATGGGTGAGTATTCCGATCGGCATATTCACCCAACCTGAAAAAGAATTATAAACTAGGGGGTATTCGAAATAGGGACATCCGAAAAAGAACTTTCGGATGTCCCTATTTTGGAAATCAAAGTTTCTCACCGGGGATTGCAACCGCTATTTCTGTGCACTCTACTCCTAATGGTTCCCCAATAGGTACTCTATGATAAAACTAGAATTCTTTTTAATCACAATAAAAAAAATAGCTGCGAAATATTTTAAAAAACGTGAAAGGGGGTACGGGAAGTGAAATTAAAAAAAGTGATCAACAGACTGGATTATTAACACAGTTTATATATAATTTTGCCGTATGTTTGTAGTATAGAGAATAAATTGAATATATCCATTATTGATTACAATTTCTGTAGTTCATCTATAATGGATTTTAAATAAAAGTACTAGGAATCTTTAAGTGAGGAGTCAATAAAGTTCCTGCATTGTAAAATTCATTTTGTGGTATATTTCTTACTCAATTATACTCTTTTTATATATATATAGGTTTTGAATTTGTATTTTTTTATTAAACTTTTTTTTTTTTATTTATGATTTTTTTATTTGCAATATTTATTTAAATGAAAAATCGTAAAAAATAAAAAATAATAAAAATTTAAATTAAAATAAATCTGCGTGGGTGTGCATTCCTCGCTACGGGTTCGTAACTATGGAGCCCCGCAACCACATAAGCATGCGGGGGTCTGGATCTGCGTCATGGGGATATATTTACAAAATTATTTGGTCCAAATCGCGCAAACTCCCGAGACTTTGCAGGCAATTTTTCAATCACCCTATTCACTAAAGGCAAAGTCCAGGGACTTGAGCCTTTTTCCAAATCTTCAAGGCAAGCATCACTGGACAGAAATCGTCCAGATGTTTGCCATATAAAATATACAAGTCGTTGCATTCACTAAAGGTGATTTATCTATTTGACATGTGTTTTTCTGTGTGCAAAAGCCAAGCGCAGCATGCTTGAAAGGCTTTGCCATGCTACGCTGATAGAACTACAAGACTCAGCATTCCTTAGCCTTGTAGTGATATCAGCGTCAGCATGGTAAGTCTTCTAAACATGCTGCGCTGTGTGTGGTGCATGAAAAAAAAACTGTGCACAAAACATACAGTTATGCATTACTATAAGTGTGTATGTAAACTAAACATTTACACGGCCTAATAATGCCCACTAATGTATGAACTTACCTCCAGTGGCCACCGTGTATTATAATAAATGTGTAATGATGTAGTGTGTGTTGCAGAAATGAAATAAAAAAATTTCACACTCACCGTTTTGTTGTCATCATTCTTGGAGTTTCTTTCTTCTTGGCAGGGAATCTTTTCCAGTTACTTGTAGAATCTTCTCCGGTTGATAGAAGATGCAGCTCCGGTCCTCTCTTCAGCTCTTCGGCCTCTTCCGGCACTTGCCACGGTGACAGGATCCTTCCTCTTCTTCCGCGTTGCTCCTAATGACCTTTCGGGCACTAGAGGGCAGCCTTTTATAGAAATAATGACTTAAGTTACATTAGGGGGCTCTAAAAGAAAGGGAAATGTGGAGAAACCTCCGCAAATAACAGCGCTAATATTATAGGTATAAACAGGTGATTTTGATCAACGAAAGCAGGATGTTCTGAATGATCACGAAACGATGGGTTGTATAAAAATATATAAAGCAATTTATTCACTATAACAATAAAAACTTTAAAAGTAAGAAATTACAATGCACTAATGCAAGCATAAATCACTGGACAAGTTGTATTACAATCATGGTGCACCTTATTGTAACTATATATAAAGCACCAAAGTAGTAATAAGATATTGCATAATATTAGTAGAATTGTAGCCAGATAGTAGTTGTGACTACTGTAGAATCAATAAATAAAAAACAAAAATAGAACGTTCCAAAAATATTTTGAAAAATGCAAAAAGAAAAAAAAATATAAAAAGTATGTAACTAGAGGGCAGCCTTTTATAGAAATAATGACGTAAGTTACATTAGGGGGCTCTAAAAGAAAGGGAAATGTGAATGGGAAAAAGAAAAAAAAATATAAAAAGTATGTATAAAAAATATATAAAAAATAAGGTGCTCTAAGTATCCAAAATCATATTCAGACTCAGAAGCGCTCAGAATACATTCCTCGATACTACATCAATATTTGAATCAAAACGAATGAGTTATGGAGAGATCTCACGTGTATTGGTGAATATAGGAGTCCGTAAGAAAATCCCAGCGCTGGAATACGGGATAGTAGTCGGAATCTCCTTGTACTGATCGGTAACATTGTATTACTCGTCCTCCTCTTCCTGTCACTCAAGCTCAGCTGCCTGCTTCAGACAAATCAGTGCCTTTTCTTAGTCTTCAAGTGACTCCAATGATCACTGTCAATGGCTGTCAGTCACTGTTTGGTAATGTGCCACTGCCTAAAGAAGTCAGCCACTCTTTTAGGGGGCTCTAGTGAGTGCTCTAGTGTTTCTGACGTCATCATTAAAATTTTTATTACATTTCTAAAACACACAGTACATTAATACACATTTATTATAATACACGGTGGCCACCGTTCACACATTAGGGGGCATTATTAGGCAGTGTAAATTTTTATTTTACATACACACATATATTAATGTATAACTGTATGTTTTGTGCACACTTTTTTTTTTCATGCACCACACAGCGCAGCATGTTTAGAAGGCTTACCATGCTGGCGCTGATTCAATCAGCATAGCATGACTAAGCCTTTCAACCATGCTGCACTTGGCTTTTTTTTTTCTTTTAAACAAAGCTACAGCGATTTTTTAAAGGGCAAAACGTGGCGTTTTTCTATAGAAAAGCACAGCGATTTACCCCTTGCTGAAGCGCTGAAAAGCGCCCCTTAGTGAATCGCGGTGTTTGCTGCCGATTCATAATCACCAGCCAAAAGTGTCTTTTGTAAATATACCCCCTGGAGTGTAAAGCTAACTTGCAGAACATTAGTTAAGTACGGCCAGTGTAGCTCTGGTGCACTCCCCCTGTCACTCCCCCTGTGTGAGCATAGTTACACACAGGCCACTCTAACTTCAGCTGCCGTAACTATGTGTAACTATACTCACACAGGAGCGTAATCTGTTAAACCCTGCTCTCACTACCTAATTACACTCCCTCCCCCACCTACATAGTTACGGCGCAGCACATCCCTTTGTCCGTAACTGCGTTGTAGTTATGGACGCATGATTCAGTGAACCCTGAATCATGGATTACGCTGGGCAACATCTTCCTGGCGCATGCGCAGAACGGCAAATATGCCATTCTTACGCATCCGCCCGCCGTAGGTCTGGATCAGGAACTTTGTCATTGTTTTCTTTAGTCCAAATCATCTTTCCCCAGCAAGTAGGCCTGCTTTAAATGGTGATATGGCGCCATGTATAGCGAACTTTTACCCATTTTTGGAGGTGTATGTGTTCACATCTGTATTACTATCTAGATTAGCATTTCTCATCCGAGGTTCCCTGGAACCCTAGGATTTCCTAAGTCAGCAGGCAACAGACATGAGGTCGCATACCCTGACCCACAGCTAGTGGGTAATGTGTCTCTGCGTCTACTGCCTGCATTTTTCAGATGAGCTACCAGCAGCACAATATTATTGTGCTTTATTATTGGGTCATCAGTATTGTGTTGCTTCCAAAATATGAAGAATTCAGGCTGCTATGATCCTGCTCAGTATTTATTGGTATTTCACACCATGGATTTTTCTTGTCATTTTTGCAATTAGAGCTCAGGTAAATTAGGTTGTGTGGCAATGATCCTGATTTGCATTTTAGTATCTTTGGGCCTGATCCAGACCTACGCTGATGCGCTGTGCTTACTAAAGCACAGCGTATCGGCGTTCACTTTCCCCGACACTCCCCCTTTAATAGGCTTGTCTTGATACTTCACCCTTACCAGTAATAAATAGTATTTGCATGTTGCAGTAGCTTCCTCATTCCTGAGCTCTTGCTCCCTTGATACCCGTTCAGGTTCCTGATATTACTCTGTTACAGATCTTGGTGTATTTCTGCAGCAACTGGCTATGTACCCTGGTCCTTTCCATGCAGTCTCCAGCTGCAAATCCAGGTAATTGTTCTAGCCCAAAGTCCTGGCTGTGCTTCAGTGTCCCTGATTACCTGTCTGATAGCCAAGAGCCCAGCATTCCATTCCAAGATGGTAAAGGTATTCTGTGGTGCAGTTCTCAACCTACTTTATCTGCCGACTTCTGGTGGTGTATCTTCTGCTACCTTCTTGCGATGTACAGCTTCTCCATGTCCACACTCGCCTATACCTGACCATCATCTAAAACTCTACTCAAGCTTCAGATAATCCACCTGGTAAGTTCATAAAAAAAGGTAACTCATCGCTATAGAAAGTGAAATTGCACTAGGCAGAGGGGAGTGTATGCCCCCGTCACTCCCCTCTATCGGTAGTAGATCTGAACCCTACCTTTTTTTTTACAAAATAATCTGCATCCCTACAGATGCGGATCAATGTGTAAGTGGTCTTCCTTGCCCCCGACCCTTTATTTGCATGCCTATCCCTGCCATGCAGGCATGCATAACTGAAGGGTCGGTCCCTTCATCGTACCTTCTAACTGAGTTGTGTACGTTAGAAGCTACACTTGCGTAACATTTGTATCCGATGTTACTTGTCAGTGGACTTATGCATATGACGTGCGTAAGTCCCCTGACTTTATTTGTCCTGAATCCGGTTCATATTTTGCCAATTTTTTTCTAACAATATATACAACTATATACAGTATATATATCATTTTATACTACTTTGATAGTTTAGTTTATTACAGAGGTTTCTCAAAATAGCTTGAAACACTGCTATTTCCTTCATGTAAAGGTATTTTATAGGGCAGGAGTGGGCAAACAGTCGATCACGATTGACTGGTCGCCCGCGGACCGGTGACCAGCCGATCGTGGCGGCGATGACAAACGGCGGTAACTCACGGGGTGGGCTGGTGCAGCAGTCATGTGATACAGCACTTATTCCTATTGGCTGTCCCACATGACCGCCGCACCAGCCCACCCATCTGTCACAGCCGAGGCAGGGAGAATCCTCTGTGGCGGTGACAGACGGTGGTGACTGAAGGGGTTGGCTGGTGCAGCGGTCATGTGGTACAGTGCTTATTCCTATTGGCTGTACCACCCCTTCTGTCACAGCCGACGCAGGGAGAAGATCGGGAGGATTCTCTGACAATAGGAATAAGCGCTGTACCACATGACCGCTGCACCAGCCCACCCCATCTGTTACTGCCAAAGTGAGAAGGCAGGGTTTATTTTTAGTAGGGGGATGGGTCAGTGGCTATAAGTCACAGACCAAGGTCTGTGAATAAACTACCCTGCATTAGAATAAAAAAGAATAAAAAAGCAGTTAATTGGTTTATACCCTTTATATTATAATAAGAGTGAAAATTGATGATTATAAAACAAAATACCCGTTAATATTCATAAAATTAACATGATTCAATTGAATAAATAGAGGGTTACTAGGAACTAGGCTGCTTACACTAGACAGCTGACTGCCCAGCTGATATGTCGATCAAGAGACAATGTAATGTTATGTGAAGAGCCACAGAACCTGACCCATAGAACCACTCTGTAAACAAATGCAATAATAAAAGAATTATTATATTTATTCATTGAAAATAAAAATGTCTCAAAATAGTAAAAAACAGTGCTGCTCGTCCGGCCGGTCCGGGCACACACTTCTCTACAATTAAACTTAGTATTAAAAAATTAATTAAAATAATGGAAGTGTGCAGGAATAAATAATAGTGTCATTTTTATTTTCAACGAATAAATATAATAATTCTTTTATTATTGCATTTGTTTACAGAGTGGTTCTATGGGTCAGGTTCTCTGGCGCTTCACATAAATTACATTGTCTCTATTTTTATTAGCCGTCACTGGCAACACCCACCCTATCTATAGTGTGTCTGCATCATTCTGCCGCCATTTGCTGATAGCACTGATGGAGCAGATGTGTGCTCCTTGTTCAGTGTTCTGGTGTACAAAAATATACCGGTCATTACTTCTGGTGTACAAAAAAACATTGCCAGGGATCTGTTTTCATCATTACTAAAATACAGGGATCTGTGTACTGTCATTTGTAAAGCACAGAGATCTGTGTGCTATCATTTGTAAAACACAGGGATCTGTGTGTGTTAATTTGTAAAACACAAGGATCTGTGCATGTTAATTTGTAAAACACAGGGATCTGTGTGCAATAATTTTTCTGTAAAACACAGGGATATTTTATTTAATTTGTGAAGGATAGTGAAATGTTGACGGAAGCTTTACAGGATAGTGAAATGATGAAGGAAGCTTTCCAGGATAATGAAATGTTGAAGGAAGCTTTCCAGGATAGTGAAATGTTGAAGGAAACTTTCCAGGATAGTGAAATGTTGAAGGAAGCTTTCCAGGATAGTGAAATGTTGAAGGAAGCTTTCCAGGATAGTGAAATGTTGAAGGAAGCTTTCCAGGATAGTGAAATGTTGCAGGAAGCTTTCCAGGAGAGTGAAATGTTGAAGGAAGCTTTCCAGGAGAGTGAAATGTTGAAGGAAGCTTTCCAGGAGAGTGAAATGTTGAAGGAAGCTTTCCAGGAGAGTGAAATGTTGAAGGAAGCTTTCCAGGAGAGTGAAATGTTGAAGGAAGCTTTCCAGGAGAGTGAAATGTTGAAGGACGCTTTCCAGGATAGTGAAATGTTGAAGGAA
>WWET01006030.1:0-31318 GCA_011038615.1 Limnodynastes dumerilii
AGGTTCTTTCTGACTCCAACACTGTTATTTTCAAGTGCTATGTGAGACCTATTGTGAGGTGGGCGCTTTTATTGGGTTTACGGATAAACATTAAAGAGATTATTTAATGTATATGGTGTAGTATTGTGCGGTCTTTAAGAATGAAACGATACGTAGATTACGTAAAAAAGTTACTACGCAGAGGCAAATATCGGTAAAATACGGACAAATGAGCAATACGGTGGTGTGAATCCGGGCCAGTACCTCCGCACACTGGACCAACAATGTTGATGAGGTTGCACTCATAATTTATTTACACATACACTATTCTGCCACTCATACAAGTGCTAAAAGCCATTAACCGTTAGGTTCAGATTTACTAAACTGCGTGTTTTGAGATGTTGCCTATAGCAACCAATCAGATTCTAGCTCTCTCTTTCTTTTTACATACTAAAGAATGTCAGCTAAATGGTTACAATGGGCAACAGCTTCACTTTTCAAACCCACAGCTTAGTAAATCTGACTCTAAGTCAGATTTACTGGGAATATACTGGTTAATAGCAGCTTCTATATTCCTCACCCTGCAGCAAGTCCGGTTCACACTTTTTCCTCTTTGTAAAATGTTTTTAAAAAAAAATTGTATAAATAAACTATAGAATTTATATATATTTACTGTGGAAGGGACCATAGAAATTGTCCTTTCATATGTTATATAATAATAGCAATACATGAAAATACATTTTACAAATATCAACGTTGAGAGTGGGATACTATACAATATATGGTAGCATGTACAAACCAACCTCAATCTTGTGAGCTGTGAGGTGGTCCAATTTGACTAGCAGTGACTAAAAATGAATGTTATTCATTAACGGAAAATGGCAGAGTGCCCACTCGCACATCATCCAATCAGGCACATCTTAACAAAATAATGACACAGAGACATTTGCTGCCGTTAAAAAGGGCACATGGTTTATTAAATTGTGGCCAAATTAGAATCGATGACTCTATTAATTTGTTATCTAGGAGTAAAAAGGTGGCCCAAACAGCAGATAGGGGGGTTCAGCATGTTCCCCTCAACAAACCATCTTAGGTCAACTCTTTTGACCTGGGCCTCCCCTCGAAACCGGTTTTCCAGTAAGAGCACTAAGAACAATCAAACCCGTTCATAACTGCACACCCCTGCACCTGGAAGGTGGCAGACCCTAACGACCCAACATCTAGGGTATGATTTGCTTGCATAAATCCCAGGTTGTATTTGTTCAACAACAATCCCAGGTTGTATTTGTTGTAACAATCAATCCTGTTTATAACTACACACCCCAGAACCTGGAAAGTGGCAGAATCTAAGGATCCAACCACTAGGGTATGATGTCCTCGCATCAATTCCGGGTTGTGTTTGTTGCCAGACTGGTTCCCCCCTTTTTCCATCAAATTCCCCCATGCACCAACACACGCTTTTTGCTGACCCCCCCACTGCTGCCACCCAACCATGCACTATCATTAAAGGAAAATTCAAAGCAAAGATTAAACATACCAAAGCTCTAAGGGAGGGAGGGATAGAGGGAGATTCTGCAATAAAGAGACTGCACTTCCTCTCCACTAGCCTGTAAGTAACCTCTTTTTAACCCACCCCCATCCCTTTAACCTACCATCCCTTTACCTAACAATACTACTCCAAACAACTAAACATAACTATTAATGTCTGGTGGAGCACCTTCCTGCCACTTATGTCCCATCAGGCCTATAAGGCCAGATGGGACATAAGTGGCAGGATTGATTTTTTTTTTAATAATGCTTTAGGAGCAAAAATACATAAAATAAATATTGATTTTAGCATTTTTTAGCAATTTAAAATAAAATACAGATCCAAAACCAAAAACAAAACATTTAATCTTTTTTTTTTTTGACAAAACCAAAACCCGAAAGTGAATACAGATCCAAAACCAAATCCAAAACACTGGGGTCGTCGCTCATCTCTAATTTAAATAGAGAGGAGTGAGTTGTTCCACTGGCGCAGAGCAGTCGGTTGAGCACACAGGCGGATGGGCAGCAATGCTCATTAAGGCTGCGCTTCTGTCTGAAAAGCAGAAAAAAGTGAAGCTCTGGATCAGCCGCTATATGTTTATAGGCTTCTCACCTATACCAGAATGCAGCACATGATAATAACATGTAAAGCAACCTCAACAGAATAATACAGAAACTGAAAACAATTATAATTAATTATAGAATTATTAATACAACTGTTTATGGTTTAGTGATCCAGCATTATCATAAATACAGAGCTCTTTTTACTTGTGTACTCTCTTTAATTAAATTCTTCAGTGTAATAGAAAGGATTTGTGCACATGACAGAAATATGATCCAGTCTTCCTGTTGTAATGTGCCCATACACCCCACCAATGGCTCTTTTGGTATGTTCAGCTAATTGTGTATTGTGTTGACAACACCGCACCATCAGCACCTAAATCACATACAATAAAATCTCCTAGTGCTGGTTCATTGCTTAAGGATGATGATGATCATTTTTTTGCCCTCCCTGAACTTTAAAATATACTTGTCAAAGGCCAATATAGATAGTAGTTCTGAGTCAGAAGAGTCCTTATAGGACTACATTCTGACTTCAGATGTCGCTCTAATTGGTTTCATTATGCCTGTGGTCATGTGATACTTGCCACCATTTCCTGGGATACACATGTGTACTGTGATGGGTGGGGTTTTGCCACCTATTTAGCACAATAAATCCCACTTTGTGCAGTAGTATGTGACAGAGTGTAGACTCTTCTACCTATTGCATTTTTCTCTTGCTATACCGAATTTCTGATTTCCTGATTTTGTTTCCTGCTATTTGTTCATGTTTTCATAGTTCGCACCAGTGGGTGTTGACTTTGACTAGGTTCCTTACTATCCTTGTTTGTGTTTGTTTATTTATTTCATTGTTTATCTGTTTATTTCTTCTCCCATCATGGTTTAAGACATCCTAGGGTGTTTATTGATTGCTCTTCTATCCAGGAACAAAATCATAAATATCTCTTTTCTAAATAGGAACCCAACAATCTGGATTCCGGACAAGCAGAAAAGTAACATAAGATAACAAAAGCCCCAGACTGTCAGAGTTTCAAAAATAGGTACAGTAGGAAAAAAGGGCACTGTTAAAGTTTATTTAAAGATATGGGCACTGCCAGTCACAAGAAACATTAATATGGGTATTAAAATGTCTTACTTTGGAGACTAGTATTCTGTAAAGTGAGTAGAATTGTATAACATATCTATCAATCAATCAATCAATCAATCAATCAATCAATCAATGCCATAATCTATTAGATCTCAAAATCAATCACACTGTATCTTGTGGACTTCCAGGACCCGGAACAGGGACAGTCAATGGGAAGGTATCAAGCAATAAGAATGGTAACATATGTTTTTCCTTCTTTATCTTTGCTCAGCAATTAGGGACTAATATCAGACTATCAACATATTGGGTGAAGTTGGCTCAAAGAAGAGAATCCCAGAAACAAAAATGCCAGAACATTGGGCCTGATCCAGCGCTACGAAAATTCGCACGACGGGCGAATGCGAACGTACGCTCGGGCGTATCAACCTACACGCCCCTAGCACTCCCATAGTAAAGTCCCTGCTTACGGCGGCTATACCCTACACTGGGTACGACCGTCGGCCGTACGAAAATTCGCAGAAAATACGCTGATAAAATACGCTTAGCACGCCCATACTGTACAATTTAAATGGCTATCCCCGCCTCCCAGTAGTAAAACGGGCGCCCAGCCGACCATCTTAAAAAAAATACGCCCAGCGAGCGAAAAATACGCTAACGATACGCCCGCTATTCGCTCATGACGCTCGGGCGACCGGAAGCTGTCATACTGGGCATGCGCATTGCGAATTTTTAGACGAAAATTCGCTTACGATGAGCGTACGCTCGCTTGCGAGCGTTGCTCTGGATCAGGCCCATTGTGAGAAGATTACTCTTCCATTGTGCCTGTTAGTTATCCTATTCATATGCAGAGCTTTTAATACTTAAATGTGTAAATACATAGTCTTTCAGGCATCTGAGATTTATTCTTCCCAGATAGAACAGATAACAATATGGTGAATGAAGACACTCCCATTAATGAAGATGTATTACACTATGTGATGTTTCCTTGTTTGTTCTTTCCTTTAGTTTACTTTTAATTTGGGGGAGCAATATATTTTTCAGGATAACAGCCCGTGGGAGCATAGGAATATGTTGTGATTATTATGACTATTTTTTTATATCACAATATTTTTTGTTATTACCTTATATTAATAAATTTTTATTGTTATATATTGTTTTTTTTTATTGTGGATTATATGCCTATTTCTGTGTACATTTTTTAAAATTAAAAAGGTGATTAGATTTTACAATAAAGTTAATATAACAATAAAACACACTAGGCCATTCAGAAACAATATCTTTAAAAAGCGTACAAATCTATAAACATTATTTTGTGATATGTTTAAAAAAAAAAAAAAAAACACTAAAGAAAACAAGAAATCAGAGGTACCACAAACAGTACTGATAAATGGGCTGGATTACAACATAAAATGTTTACTGTTACACGCTATTCAGCTAATCATGGCAGCATGTGACTGTGTACATTCCCTGCCCACCTCAATCAACCTGGAGGTGTGTCTGACACCAGGAGCTAATTGGAGGCTGGGTCTTTTAATAGCTGGCAATGTAAATTTTATATTGCTGGTTACAGCATCTGCTATCCTGCCTGTCTTGCTGCCTCAGTTCTGTGCTCTGCCATTTCTAGTCCGTTTTATTCCTGAGTGCCCTTTCTTTGCTAACCCCCTTGTTCTCCAGTATTATTCCTTCTGCCCTTCTGCTGATTGCCATTTACTGCTGTGATCCAGCTCCCTGAGTCCCTTCGTGTTATGTGAGTGTGTGCCGTTTGTTTCTGTAAGTGTGTGCCCTAGTTCATCCAATGTCTGTTGCAGTGTTTGTCTGTCTTCTCACGAATAGGAGCCTAACCTCCCCATCAGAAGCTTTAGTGCATACAAGGCACCAGTTAGACTTCACTCTCTGGAGAGTGGTTTCCCAACATGTACAAAGGAAAAATCTCTGGTATTCTTCAGAATTCACAATCAATACATATACACAATATTTCAGTTCTTTACATTGCTGTATACTAAATCAGAGTCTGTGGTTTTGATCGGAAATTTTATTAAAGAGAACAAAAGTAGCACTAGAGGGGTAAATGATTCAGCAAGAATCGGTATGCAATTATTATAATATTTATTGAAAAGATATAAAAACTATATAAAAAAACACAATAAGTTAATCAATAAAAGCAATTCAGAAATGGTTTTTTTTTACTGGGTGGTATGTGTCTCTTATGTGATGTGACTCAACTCAATCATTTATCAAGATCTAGAGATATTTGCCGATTCAGAGATTAAGAATAAAAATGGAAACACCTGTTGATTTCAGGGGGAGTCAATTTTATTTTATTTTATGCATGCAAGGAGAATACCTTGATTTAGCTTATTGCACATAGATACTGAGCAACTTCAGTTTTACACTATTATTTAGAATTAGGCTTTGAAAAATCACCTTTTAACTTTAATACTAAAAAGGAATTATCCTAATACCTTTCTGCGCTCTAATACCTTTATACACTAAACCTATAAGTAAATAGTATATGATACCATACAATAAAGGCAGTAATATAATATCAATGTTTCTCTTTATCTTTGTTTTTCATGCTCGAGAGACGCAAGAATATTAAGAAGGCTGATTACATCATCACTTTTATAGTAGTTACTGCCTGCACAGAAATTGCTAAGAGGGACTTTATTCTGGTATAGACCTGTTGCATGGGGTTTTCTTACTCAATTTAAGAATTTAAATACTTGTCTTAATATATTATTTTTTAAACACCCGAAAGGTTGATATTTTACATTTATATTTATTATTGATATCATATTACTGCCTTTATTGTATGGTATCATATACTATTTACTTATAGTTTTAGTGTATAAAGGTATTCGAGCACAGAAAGGTGTTAGGATAATTCCTTTTTACATATATTTTTTAAACTTAGGGGAAGTAGAAACCCCATTTCCTTTCGCCACTCTGCAGCTCATTCAGCGCTAGTTCTTTCCTTTTAATATATCTTACATATTAACTATAATACTGTTTGCAACAGATGAAATTTGACTCCCCTGAAATAAACATAGTTTTGCCCATGTGTAACTTTCCTCTCTTATTTGCAAACTCTGAATCGGGGCCATTGAGCCAGATCCTGACTTACGGGTGCCCGAGGTCATTACAGCCGGCATTGTGGCGGGTAGTGCACGCCACGTGCACTCCCCACTGTTGTTAGGAAATCTGGACACTTTTGCACAGTAAATAGGAGCAAAAAAATAATGACACACACCTTGCTCTGGGAGTGAATGAAATATATTGCCAGAGTACAGGTGTAGGAGATCAGGGCACATAAGTCTATAATTAGTCCAATAGGAGTCTAATAGCAGTACCTAGGGGCATGTCATTGTAAAGTCCACAAATAAGAATTAGTACAGTTATCTAGGTCTGTAAGTAAAGGAGAATTAGGATACACCAGTCTAGGATGTAGCAGTATGCCCCCCCTACAGAATGTAAATTCCAGATGCTTCCTTGAAGCTCCAAGGGCAGTCCCAGTCTCTACTTATTTCTTCTAGATTTTTTCTTCTTATTCAACGAGATTCCAGAAGGTAACGTTTGTGCAGGTTTTTGGGCTAAGATTTCTGTCATCAGGATGGAGCCGACACAAATGGTATTAGAAGTAGAAACTGGAGGTGTGGATGGCTGTGTGAAGAGGAGCTCAGGAAACACTGTATTGACTGCTAGTGTAAACCTCCCGGTTACTGCCTCACAAAAGACCTGGAGATCCATAAGCAGATTCATCAGAGCCATAAAGTCCCAGGTGCTCATAAGGAACTCCACCACTGAGGTTCTCCTTGGAATTGCGTGATAATTTCCGTCACCATCATATATTCTGTGGTCTCCACTCTAATCTCAAACCTCCTAGCACAAAAGTCCATCAGGTCAATAAAATGATTTAGATCCCAAAGAAAATAACCTAATTCTCTGTTTCTGATAGCTGGACTTTAAGTTCTGGCATAAGTGGCTGGACAGGGGTGTGTGGTTTCAGCTATGCATCTGGTGTTGCCTCAGACAGCTAGGCATGTGATGCAGCCTCTGGGCAGCTGTGTAGATGGTGTGGCCTTGGCCAGGGACTGAATGGCAGGCTTATCGGACTGGACAGCAAGGCTTGAGACCCCCTCTGGGATGGCAGGGCTTGAGTTCCTCTCTGGGATGAGAGGGCTGGAGTCCCCCTCTGGAATGGCAGAGCCCAGATGCTGGACAGCAGGCACAGGCTCATCTCACTGGGGCTCATCTCACTGAGCAGCAGGCACAGGTGCAACTAGCTGCACAGAAGGCACATCTATATGGACAACAGACACGTCTAGCTGGATAGCAGACAAAGGCTCATCACGCCGGTTAGCAGACTCTGGACCCGGGCAGCATGCTCTGGCAATCTACAAAAAAGGACATCTAGATCCTCTTGCCCACAGGCAAAGGTACTTTGGCACAGGAACTCTGGCACGCTGTCTGCAGGATGGCACTCGGGTTGAGCAGCAATGTGAGACAGCACGTGCTGGGCAGCACTGTGAGGTGTATTGACTAGACTAGAGGTCTCTGGCTAACCTGCTGGGGAAAGCTGAATAGGGATTCAGAAATCATGAAACCTTTGTTTACTTAACAATTAGCAGATAATGGATTTCTGCAGAGATCAGACAATGGCGCTAACATCACCTATGCTTTGTCCTGCAAAAAGAGCGTATGACTCGTCCTGTGAATTGAATGGATGATGTTAGCGCCATTGTCTGATCTCTGCAGAAAGCCATTAGCTGCTAATTGATAAGTAAACATAGGTTTAATGATTTACTAATGGGCTCCAATCTAGCTTTCCCACCATGTCCCGAAATGTAAAGCTGTATCTAAGCCCCACTGTAATTCTCCTTGTAGTGTAAAGACATGTGCCCAGATCCTGGGCTATGGCCAACGGGAATTACGTACAGCGTGTACGTAATTCCCCTGTCTAGAAGGTTGTGCGCGTGCACACAACCTTCTTACGATGCCGTAAGTGTCGACATACGTAACTAACGTAATGTACGTCGGCTCTTACTAAAAGGGGGCTTCCCCCCTACGCTTGTCGTATCTCTGCCATGAAGGTGGAGATAGACATGCTAATGATGGGATGGGGTGGGGGAAGCCCCGTTATGATCAGGTGTGCAGCCATAAGGCCACATACGTAATTGTAAAAGTTAGAATAGGAATCTGGACACGTAAGTGTCCAGATTTTCTACCGACAGCAGGGAGTGCACAGGGCGTGCACTCCCCGCTACGATGCCGGCGGCCGTAAGGCGTCTGTAGTTCAGGATCCGTAGTTCAGGGTACTCCTTTCTTAATGTGTCAGAGAAGCTCCACCCACCTAATCTTCAGAGGTGTTTAGGTCCTATCCACATATTGGAGATTACACTCACAACTTTTAAATGCATTTTCACAAATGAATTCTGTTTTCAGCTTGATTATTACATGACATTTCTCTATCTAAGGAGGACTCCAAACGGATTTCCACAAGACATGATTTCCACACTGCAAATACCCTTTTGTTTTATCATTTTAATTTTGTAGGGATTTTGGAGCTGATCCGGAGGTGCTCATGCTCACAAATCAGTGTGCAGAGCATGTGTTGTATGTGCTTGCGTAAATAATTTGCAGACCACTTGAAGTCCAAAGGAACGCGCAATATTACTTTTGGATGATAATGCAAGTATGGCACATAGTGTACGGGCACAAAACAGCCATGCTCAATGCATCAATGTGCCCACATACATTGTACAAGTGTGGGTTAGGACACTCTATAGTTTAGTAGAAATGGAAGCAGAGCTGTTTCTAGACCTTGCGGCTTCCATGTGTGCCCCTTCTGTGTGTCCATCCACTATTTCTGCCCCTTCTGTGTGTCCAGCTTCCATTTCTGCCCCTTATGTGTGTTCAGCCTCCCTTTGTGCTCCTTCTGTTTGTCCAGCTTCTATTTTTTCCCCTTCTGTGTGTCAATTTTCCATTTCTGCTCCTTCTGTGTGACCAGCCTTAATTTCTGCCCCTTCTGTGTGACCAGCCCTGATTTCTGCCACTTCTGTGTGTCTAGCTTCCATTTTAGTCCCTTCTGTGTGTCCAGCTTCCATTTCTACCCCTTCTTTGAGTCCAGCCTCCCTTTCTGCTCATTCTGTTTGTCCAGCTTCCCTTTGTTCCCCTTCTGTGTGTCCAGCCCTCCTATGGGAGCCCTGTAGGACCAAATCTATTTCCATGAATGATGCTGCCTCATATATGAGGTTACTGTTATTTAATGAAACAGATTTGGTCCTACAGGGCTCCCATAGGAGCTCGGTATATCCAGTACAGTTTATGTGAATGATGACAGCCACATCTGTTATCTGATGCGGCTGGCATCTGTGTAAGCCTGGAGATATGGGATTGTGCCTCAGGGGAGGGCAGAGTGACCCAAGGCAGAATGAACAAAACAATATCAAACAATAATTTTAGACCAAAATAAAAACGATGATAAAAAAATTTTTTTGTTCTTTTTATTAACTTAAACTAATCACTTACTATACCTTTCTATTTCAGTATTATTCATACCTCATTTTAATGGATATATTTCCATAATTTAATTGCAGTTGTTATTATAATTCCGTTTATGGACCGGATCCAGAACCCTGCACATTATCTGTACGTGCGGGTGTCTGTGACATAGAAACATAGAAAGTGACGGCAGATAAGAGCCACATGGCCCATCCAGTTTTCCCAGTTGTTTTCCCAGTTGTTTATTTAAAACTGTACTGACCCTAGACCCTATTTACCCTCAATTTAGTTTAAGATTTAGCATATCCTTATATTTATTCCAAGCATGTTTAAACTGTTCTACTGTATTAGCCTCAACCACCTCAGATGGGAGAATATTCCATTTATCTATCACCCTTTCAGTGAAGTAATTTTTCACACATTTCCTCTGAATCTACCACCCTCCAGTTTATATTCATGCCCTCGTGTTCTATTACACCTCTTCCTTTGAAAAATGCTCCCCCCTCTAGCCGGTCACAACCCTTGATATATTTGAAAGCTATCATGTCCCCCCTCTCCCTACTCTGCTCCAAGCTATACATGTTTAGTTCCTCTAGCCTTTCTTGGTATGATTTGTGACACATGCCATGGACCATTTTAGTTGCTTTTCTTTGCACAGTCTCTAATGTATTTATGTCTTTTTGGAGATAGGGCCTCCAGAAATGAACATAGTATTCTAGGTGAGGTCGTGCCAATGATCTATAAAGGGGCTTTACTACTTATCTCTTTCTGTTACTAATTCCTCTCCCTATGCAACCAAGCATCTGACTTCCCTTTCTCGTTGCTTTGTTACATTGCTTGGCTACCTTTAAGTCACATGAAATAATGACTCCTACATCCATTTCCTCCTTAGTAGATTCTAATGTAGTGCCTTTAAGGATATTGGGCCGTATGCAGAGTTCCGGCTGCATTGCATATGCGGCCGTAGTTTTCCGATATGTTCTACTGCGCATGCGCAGTAATTTTGTAACGTAATCTATGTTACTTGTTGCAACGTAGATTGCGTATACGCGGTCTTTAAGACCGCGTATACGCGATCTATGCTGCAACAAGTAACTTAGATTATGTTACAAAATTACTGCGCAAGCGCAGTAGACCATATCGGGTAAACTCCTGCCGCATATGCAATGCGGCCGGAGCTCTGCATACTGCCCATAGTGAGCTTTTGGGTTTTTGTGCCCCAAGTGCATTTTTGGCATTAAACTGCAGTTGCCACACTCTTGACCATTCCTCCAGTCTACCTAGATCATTTTCTGTACCCCTCCTGGCGTGTCTACCCAGTTACATATCTTAGTGTATTTTCCCCTCGATACCACAGGCAATATCACCTATAAAAATATTAAATAACACTGATCCAAGTACAGAACAATGGGGTACTCCACTGGTTACCTTACCATCCCCAGAAGGGATTCCATGTACTTCAACCCTCTGTTGTTTATCCTGTAAACAAGATCATATCCATGCAACTATCTTTAAGTCCAATTCCAAAATTTCCAGCTTATTTAACAGTCTGCGATGTGGCACAGTGTCAAAAGCTCCCACATTATCTAATGCTTTACTGACCCAGTCAAAAAATTCAATAAGATTTGTTTGACATGATCTTCCCCCAGTGAATATAGGCTACTTGGGATCCTGTAAATTACTGGATTTAAGATACTGTATGATTTGTTCCTTTAACAGTGTTTCCAACAACTGGAACCTTCTTACAAGCATTCCTCACCATAGTCCACCCTGTACTACTGATGTGAGACTCACTGGTCGGTAGTTTGACGCTTTTTCCCTTATTCCACTTTTATGCAGATGGACGACATTTGCTATTTTCCAGTTCTCTGGAATCATCCCAGTTATTAGTGACTCTGAGAGGTTGCATTATGAATCTCCTATTCCTCAGTTTATTATTATTGCTAGATATGTTTATATTGCTTTTTATATTTTCTTTTCCATTAGTTGCTGCTGCTATATTATCTATCATTATTGACTGGCCACACAACACTTTTTGGTTAGGGGAGCAGCTATTTTTATTATTTGTATCACTGTCCCCCTCTTCTAGTTTAAATGGTTTCTAATAAAGCATTCAAACTGCTCACTTAGAATATCTGTTTCCCCAGAAGATGGGTGTAAGCCATCCTATTTATACAAGTTTCTGTTTTGGCAGATGTCATGGCTATGTTTTATGATCCCAAATCCTTCCTCATGACACCAGTTCCTAAGCCACAGATTGAAATCATGAATGTACATCATTCTACCTTCTTCATATCTGTGTACTGGCAGCACTTCAGAAAAAGTAACTGTATTTGCCACCTGCTAAAGTGCAGTTCCCAACTTTCTAAATTCATCTCTGACAGCCACAAATCCATCATTGGCCAAGTCATTTGTCCCAAGGTGGATAATGACATCAACCTCCCTTTCCTTGCTCATTGCCTTTACAATATTTAAAATGCGCTTTTTATCCTGTGGAGCTGTAGCTCCAGGGAAAAACTTCACCTGATTCCTATTTTCAGGACCTCTTTCCAGCTGCATACCCCTAACAATAGAATCCCCCACAAGAAGTGCAGTCCTTCTCAGGGATTACCTTTCCTCGCCATCAGGTTCCCTCAACACCTCATGCGCTACAGTACCTGTTGAAGTGCACTCCAAGCCTCCAAGTGCTGCATAGGAGTTTTGCAAGGGCAGATGCTGTGCAATGTGTGCTTGCACAACTGGAACCTTCTTACAAGCATTCTTCACCATAGTCCACCCTGTACGCTTCCTGGGAACTCTCTGAGGCAATGGTGGCATCAAAGATCCTGTATATCTCACCATGCATCCTAACTATCTCATCCTGCAAAAAAAGACATCTTCTGACACATTGGACAATACCTGAGTTTCCAAATTGTATAAGGCAAAACAAAAGCATCACAACCACCGCAATGCACAAGACCAGACATCCTAGAAGGTTTATGCAAATTAAAATCAGCAAACTTCACGTAATCAGCAATTCACACAACTACTTTAAATGGGCCCAAATTCAGGCCAAATCCAGTTGAAACTCTAATTACATCTCCAATATGCTTTCAAAATCAATGCTTACAAAACTAGGCTATGAAAACCAGGCAGGTTACACCTTTGCAGGTTTAAGCTATATATCCTTTAAATAACACACAAGGAACTAATCAATTACCACAGTCCAAGCAATTAGCACAGCTGACTAATTATCTAACAAGAGAGAAAAAAAACCAAAAAACTTTTAAACCTTATCCAGAAAAATTAAACCAAACACAAACAATAAAAAATATTATGCAACAATCTTAACCTAAAGTACAGAATACAAAAACACTAAAGTATTAAAAGGTAAATACAAAAGAAAGACGATACCTTACAATTGCACAGTTGATTTGTTCAACTAGGCCCACTCAGATGAGGTTTCCTGTTAAAAACTGGTAAATTGTGATGAAACTCCAGTTACAACTCCAATACCTAAAGTATTAAAAGGTAAATACAAAAGAAAGACAATACTTTACAAGACTGTACGTTCGAGAGAGAGAGAGGGGAATGCACGCCCCCTGTCACTCCCCTCTCTTACGCTGCCATAAGCCTGCATTAAGTCTGTCGTGCGGATCAGCGCCCTCCCACTCTGTACACTTTGCATGCTTCCTCCCATTCCTCTGAGATGGGCTTGGATGGAGCAAAGCTCCATCCGATTGTTTGTACACTAGGGTTACTATAGTAACCCTAGTGTAACATCTGGAGGGCGCATGTAAGTGACCTGACTTTATTATGTCAGGATCCGGTCCTATTGTATTAAACTGAATATTTTAATTGTGGCTTGGTTGTTACTGTTCTGTTTTTGTTTTTTATTAGCCACATTTATTTAAAGGTACAATTTAGGTTCCTAGTGCTATGCTTCTATAGTTTAGATAATGATGACAAGAGTCAGACAACAGTATAGACTTTAGAATTACAGACTTTCTTGCACTTGTCCGAAATACTTTAATAAAAATACAAAGCAAACAAACTTCTCGCATGTTTATTTGTCCGATTAATCTCAGTGAATTTGAAGAAATAGTCTTTGTTTTTTGCCCAGTCATTGTTGTATAAGAAAACATTGGAGTCATTGGAATTTCTTGGACATGATAATGACAAATGGTTTAGATAAGCTTTCCTGTGTTATGAAATTAAAGTTGCCAACATGCATAGGCTGGTATCTGGGAAGACTTTTTGCGAAGTGGAAATTCCCAACATCACAAGTGACACAGGTCGCCTGATTTAGAAAAAATAAGTTTGCATTTATTATGGTATCGATTGATCAATTATATAATTCTCTACTGTAATAAATGCAAAAGTCACATAATAAAAACCGGGGAGGGCTGTATAGACAGATAGTATTTGAGGAAATCTGAGCTAAAATGGGAAGACGGTGCTTATTTTAAAGTAAAATAATGTACTAATACTCAGATAGCAGTATACTGTCTACAGATATGATAATGCATTATGGCCAATCCTGTCTGCCCTTTTTTTTTAACCTGACCCTAGATCCTATCGAACCCAAAATCCTAATACTGATCTATTGTTTTGGCCTCTATCACCTCAGATACAACAAAGCTATTCAACTTATCAACTACCTTGTTAGGTAAATAATTACCCCCCCCCCCACCCCCCCCCTCTCCCTGCTTCCCCTAATACTGATCTATTGTTTTGGCCTCTATCACCTCAGATACAACAAAGCTATTCAACTTATCAACTACCTTGTTAGGTAAATAATTCCCTTTCCCCCCCCCCCCCCGCTGTGCCTGGTTCCCCCCCTTAATATATGTGAAAGCTGCTATCATATGTCTCCTTTGTATCCACTTGTTATTTAATATCTGAACGTACATCATTAGTGACCCTGAATGTCTCCTATCCCCCTTTCTCTTCTTGTATGTCTCCAGTCCTCATTTGTGCCACTCTATTCCTTTAGTCCTTCTTTCTCCCCCTGTATACTTCCAGTCCTCATTTATATGTCTCCATTCCTCCTTTGTGCCACTCTATTCCTTTAGTCTTCTTTTCTCCCGCTGTATAACTCCAGTCCTCCTTTGCGCTTGTCACAGTTACTGGATTGTGGGTATCCGGGCAAGGTCCCCAGTTGCAGATAGAGGTGGTTGTGTCATTGAAGCTAAGAGTTCTAAGGTGGGCCTTGCTCATAGTCGATACACTGGATAACTGAGATACATAAAATAAAGGAGCTGTTTTGTGCAGGGTAGGAGTAACAGAGACAATGCAAAATCATAACTACAAAGGCAACTGTAAGTCAAAGTTCACAAGCAGTTGCGCAAGGTATGACTTGTAGGTCTAAGTCTCAAGGGCAACTCAAGAGCAACTGTAAGGGAAAGTCCACAGAAGCAGTGCAGGGTCTGAGGTTGGCAGAAGAAATAGCAACCAGCATTACAGAGGCAACTGCAAGTAAAATTCCACAGAAGCAGTTGCTCAGAATAACTGGATTCAGAAGCACCAACAGTAGCTTTCTAGATATTGTTCAGGTATTATATGAATATGGTAAACAAAGATGGGCTTGTGTGTAGTTGTGTGTCAAACTTTTAGTTTGCAGGAATCATAAAGTTAATTCGAAGATTTATAGTTTTCAGGACTCATATAGTTAATGAACAGATGTGTAGGTTGCAGGAATTGTAGAGTTAATGAGCAGACATGTATTTTGCAAGACTCGTAGAGTTAAGAAGCAAACTTGTAGATTGCAGGACTCAGAGTCAAGGAGTAAGTTGTAGTACAAGTTACTACACAGCAGATTGCAAAGAAGCTCTGACAGAGAGATGAACACAGCTGGAACAGCAAGATACAGTGCTGGTCAGAGTGGTAGAATACAAGTGAAACTTGTAAATTGAAATTGTACATGAGGAATCACAGAAGATACTTATTGTTCTGGCAATGAGAGAACTGTGTAGCAGGTTTAAATAGCATGCTTACTGATAACTGGGAGCAGATAATCAGGAGACTTGCACTCTGGTTGGTCAGAATGAATTAGCTGAGCTATTCCAATATGGCGGTGCCTATGTCCAGCTCAGAGATTAATACTGCCGACAGCAGCGCAGGAACTAGATGCAGACAAATGACCATTGAGACTGACCGTAACAGGATGGCATCTCCATGACAGACATCCAAGAACTAAGCACTGGAAACAGGTAAGAGGGTATGGTGCCATGATTTGTGACAGTGGGCTTGATCCACAGATAAGAAGGAAATAAGTAAGCATGGATTCACAAAAATACGCTACTAAGTGGCAAGTGCGCTCCCATGACGCTCCCTTCGATCTTACGGATCTTTACTGACTTCCGCCTCCATAGGGCTCCCTTAACTCTCTGTGCATATATTTGTGCAAATTTTGCTGAAGTTTGTGAGGACTTTCCTATTCCAGCCCATACTGCCCTATATAAATGCTTCCCCTTTTCTTAACTTCCTACTGATGGAGTATTGGTAGGCCCCTTCCTACGGCTCTCATTAGGCACGGAGTTGAACTCCATGCACAATGGGTTTCAATAAAATGCCATGATACACACACGACCTGTGTATATATAGGTTCGTTACTAAGTGTGAATTTGGTGCGGTGCCCGTGTATGTCTCCAGCCATCCTAATCCTGACGCTACTCTATGGGCCTGATCCAGACCTACGCCGCCCGCCGTGGTTACGGTGGGCTGATGCATAAGAACGGTATATTTGCCGTTCTGCGCTTGCGCCGGGCAGATGTTGCCCGGTGTAATCCATGATTCAGGGTTCACTGAATCATGCGTCCGTAACTACAAGTAGTTACGGACGAAGGGGCGTTAAGGAAATTAAGTAGTGAGGGTAGGGTTTAACAGATTACACTCCTGTGTGAGTGTAGTTACACACAGTTACGCCGGCTAAAGTTAGGGATGCCTTCAGCCGGCAAAACTTTTTGTAACTACACTTATATAGGGGGGAGTGACAGGGGGAGTGCACCAGAGCTACGTTGGCTGTACTTACGGACAGCGGCCCAGCATAGCTCTGGATCAGCCCCTTTGAATCTAGGAGCTGCCACGTGACACATACACAGTGTCTGCACTGTAGTTGCTAACAAGGCAGTCTTTCAGGCACTGTGTATGTGCCGCGGCTACACTTTTAAAAGAAAAAACTATTCTAGGACATTGTATAGTCCTTCAAACTCTGGATGCTGCCCTCAATAACCATAACTCTTAACTCTCATAACTCTTTGACGTGATCCAGGATGGATGGTAATCATATCTATATGTCCCATGACACAGTGACACAGTAGATCCCTTTCCTCCTCAGTAGTTTCCAATGTTGTGCCATTAATGTTATATTGATTTTTTGGCTTTTTGAGTCCTCAGTGTATGATTTTACATGTTTCATTATAAAACGGTAGTTGGAGCACTCTCGACCATTTGTCTAGTCTATCTAGATCATCAATCATTTTGTTTACTCTTACTTGTGTGTCAACATATCTTTGAGTCATATTCAAAAGGTAATATTTTCCCCTCAATGCCATTTGTAATATCGGGTCTGATCCAGATTTAATATGAAATTCCATCCATAACCTCCGCAACGGAGGCTAATACCGCTTTCAGATCACCACTCCGGCAATAAGCCGGGTTTCTCACTCCGGGTTATTGCCGGAGCTTTTCGTCGAAAAAAAAAAAAAAAGCCAGGTTGGTCCTTTAAAACAGTGCAGGGCAGACCCGGAACATTCTGGGTCTCGGGTCTGCCCTGACATTGTGAATCAGCAGCACGCAGCTCACAGAGAGGGATACTGTTGCATAGCATTAACAAATCCCTCTAATCAGGTGTATTAGGAGAGACCTAGGTTGAAAAACCCAGGTCAGCACCTTTCACATTACCACTTGCCGGGGTCCGACACAGGAAAAACCCTTCTTTTTTCCTGTGTCTAAGTCCCAGGTCATTAGACCGGAACCAGGACCCTGGTGGCTTTCAGATCACCACCAAAAACCGGGGTTAAGCTGAGACTCTGGTTTTTGCCAAAAAAACTGTCTTTTTAATGGCAATTTGAAAGGGGTGTAAGTCAGCTCTCTTTATTAGTTCTGGATCAGGTTCATCATCAGTAAAGATAATAAATAAGTTCAAACACAGAATGAAAATTGCTCAATCAATTTATAGGTAAATGCAAACAGGTGCATGAAAGGCCAGGGGTAATCTGCTAGCCACAGAAACACAGGAAAGAACACGGCCATTACCCAGTAACAGACTATACCATTCTATCTGTAACATACACACAAGATACAGGATGTCCCAGCAACACTGCTATTACCAGTAACACACTATACCATTCTATCTGTAACATACACACAGGATAGAGAATGTCCAGCAACACTGTCATTACCAGTAACACACTATACCATTCTATCTGTAACATACACACAGGATAGAGAATGTCCAGCAACACTACCATTACCCAGTAACACTCTATACCATTCTATCTGTAACATACAAACAGGATAGAGAATATCCAGCAACACTGCCATTAGCCAGTAACACACTATACTTTTCTATCTGTAACATATACACAGGATAGACAATGTCCATGTCACGTTCAGAGGGTGTTTGGGATCGGTTCCGGGTTTCAGGGATGGAGACAACTGCGTTGGTTTGAAATGAAAATGAGCAGGTTTAATAACAGATGGGTGCATACAGGAATAACGAATGATAATGACAATCAGTCTTTGAAATAAAGAAGCAGAGAGTCCCAGGGGAGCAGTGGTGCAAGGATAAATGTAAGTCCGTGATTAAGGAATCACACTGGAGTGTGGGGAGTCCGAATAAGAAATGTTGTGGAGTTGGAGTATTGCTGGTAAATGAATCCGGGTTGAAATATTGTAGAGCTGGAGTGATGCTAGGTAGAGGAATCCGGGTTTAGAGTACTGTAGAGTTGGAGTGATACTTGGTAGAGGAATCCGGGTAGCAGGTACAGTAGAGCTGGAGTCAGCAGGTCTGGAGTCAGCGGGACAGGAGTTAGCAGAGCTGGTGACAGCAGGGTTGAACCAACTGGAACGCAGGACTGGACCTCAGGACGGAACCTCAGGACTGGACCTTAGGACTGGGCCGCTGGACTGGACCGCTGGACTGGACCGGCAGGACTGGACCGGCAGGACTGGACCGACAGGACTGGACCGACAGGACTGGACCACTGGACTGGACCGACAGGACTGGACCACTGGACTGGACCACTGGACTGGACCACAGGACTGGACCGACAGGACTGGACCGACAGGACTGGACCAACAGGACTGAACCACTGCAAGAGCAAGATCAGGAGTACCAGGCACCTAGGAGACCTAGTTGTTCTGGCAACGTTGGAACAGTGCACAGGGTTTAAATAGTGCGCCCTGTGCACTGATTGGCTAGAGGACCAGAGAGCATAGATTCTATTGGAGGAGCGCCGTCATGTGACCCATCCAAGATGGCGGCGCCCATGGACCAGAGCACCGCCACACCTGCCGCCAGAATCCCACGTGGAGGACGCCGTGGCAAGACTAGTGAGTATTCCTAAGGCTGTCACTGTTTCAGTGACAGCCTCCGATGGCTGCGAGGTCCCGCGCGCCGGACGAGAGGTACAGACAAGGAACCGGGACTCGGGTAAGTGCGGCGTATGCCGCGATTCGTGATAGTACCCCCTCCTTTACGGGTGGCCTCCGAACGCCCAATCTTGGTTTTGTCAAGGAATTTTCTCACCAATTTAGGTGCGTTGACGTCAGAGGCGCGGATCCATGCTCTCTCTTCTGGACCAAACCCCTTCCAATCTACCAGGAATTCAGTGTGACCATGACGAACCCTGGAATCCACAATTTCTTTGACCTCGAATTCTCCTTCTTGTGAACCCGAGATCTTGGATGGTCTTTTGATTGGAGAAGAGTATCTGTTAATTATCAAGGGTTTCAACAAAGAAATGTGGAAGGAGTTGGGAACCTTGAGATAGGGAGGAAGGTCTAATTTGTAAGCCACAGGGTTGATAACCCTACTGATCTTGAATGGTCCAATAAATCTTGGGGCAAATTTCATAGAGGGCACTCTTAAAGGTAGATTCTTGGTGGATAACCATACCCGATCTCTGGGTTGAAGGTAAGGTATGGCTGTCCTTTTACGGTCAGCTTGAAGTTTGTAAGTTGAGTAAAGCAGATCTCACTTTTTTCAAGGTTTGGGAGAACTTCTTCAATGAAGAAACTGAAGCGGGTACAGTTTCAGCAGGGAGTGGTGAGAAGGGTGAAATTCTTGGTTGCAGACCATAGACCACTTTGAAGGGAGTATTCCCCAGTGATTCATGGTAGTGGTAGTTATGGGAGGATTCTGCCCAGGGTAACAGATCTACCCAGTCGTCCTGAGAAGAAGACACATACAGCCGGATGAAAGTTTCCAGGTCTTGTTTTACCCGCTCAGTTTGGCCATTCGTTTGGGGGTGATATGCAGTTGAAAACTTTAATTTGATACGTAGACTTTTGCAAAGAGCCTGCCAGAACCGAGTGGTAAATTGTACTCCCCTGTCGGATATGATTTCTTCCGGACAGCCATGAAGACGGAATATTTCAGAAACAAAGAGTTGAGCTAGAGTTGGTGCGGAAGGTAATCCCTTGAGCGGAATAAAGTGGGCCATTTTCGAAAACCTATCTACTATGACCCAAATAGTGTTAAAGTGGCGACACGGAGGCAGATCTGTGACAAAGTCCATTGACACATGGGTCCAGGGGGATCTTGGAATAGACAGGGGTTGTAATGCTCCTAGTGGTGGTCTACAAGGGGTTTTGTGTTGCGCACACAAGGAGCATGCATTGACAAAAGTTCTAACATCCTCTCGCAGAGTTGGCCACCAGTAGCTTTGTGAGATGAAGGCCAGAGTTTTTGTGATCCCGGCATGACCGGCAAACCGAGATGCGTGAGTCCAAGACATGAGTCTCTTCCTGAGAGACAGGGGTACAAACGTTCTTCCGGCAGGGACGATTTGTGTACTTGAGAGCATGACAGGATCAAGAATAAGATGCTCTTCATCTAACTCCTCCGGACTGAATTGTCGAGACAGTACATCAGCCTTGGCGTTCTTAGTGCCCGGACGGAAGCGAAGTTGTAAATTAAACCTGGAAAAGAAAAGAGACCAGCGGGCTTGTCGTGGGTTAACACATTGTGCTGTCTTGAAATACAAGAGGTTTTTGTGGTCTGTGCAGACAATGATGGGGTGAATTGCTCCCTCCAGGAGATATAGCCACTCTTGAAGAGCCAGTTTTACTGCCAATAATTCTTTCTCTCCGACGGTATAGTTCTTCTTTGCCGATGAGAATTTTTTTGAGAATAACCCGCAGGGATGTGTTCGTCCATCCGAGAATTTTTGGGATTACACAGCTCCCACTCCTTCAGATGAAGCGTCTACTTCCAACAGAAATGGCAAGGTGGTATCAGGTTGCCTGAGGATGGGAGCAGTCACGAAGGCCTCTTTAAGCTGATGAAATGCTTGTTGACTTGGCACTGGCCATTTTGCAGGGTTGGACCCTTTTCGGGTCAATGAAGTAATAGGTGAAATGATTGTTGAGTAGTGCTGGATGAATCGTCTATAGAAATTGGCAAAGCCAATAAATCTCTGTGTGCCTCTTAGAGTGGTAGGTTGTGGCCAGTCTAAGATCGCTTGAACTTTGGCCGGGTCCATTTGAATTTGGGTACCTGAAAGGATGAATCCAAGAAATGGGATGTTGTCTGTTTCAAAGATACATTTTACGAACTTGCAGTAGAGATGGTTTTCTCGAAGACGTGAGAGTACCTTGTTAACAGTTGACCGGTGAGTAGTTATATCTTTAGAAAAGATGAGTATGTAGTCGAGATATACCACTACTGAAGTATTCAACAGATCCCTGAAGATTTTGTTTACGAACCCTTGGAACACAGCAGGAGTGTTACTGAGACCGAAGGGCATCACCAGGTATTCGTAGTGCCCATCCCAAGTGTTGAAAGCTGTTTTCCACTCGTCTCCACTACGAATACGGATCAGATTATACGCCCCTCTGAGATCCAGCTTTGTAAAGATCGTGGAACCCTTGATCTGGTCGAACATTTCAGGAATCAAAGGTAACAGATACCTATTTTTAATGGTGATAGCATTCAGTCCCCGGTAATCAATACATGGGCGAAGCCCCCCATCTTTTTTTTTCACTAAAAAGAAACCGGCTCCGTCCAGAGAAGAGGAGGGCTGAATGAAGCCTCTGGCAAGATTTTCCTGAATATAGTCCGACATGGCCTGGGTTTTGGGCAGAGACAAGGGATAAGTTCTTCCCCGGGGGGGAGATGTTCCAGGTATGAGGTCAATAGGACAATCCCAAGGGCAATGGGGTGGTAGGATCTCAGCGGACTGGTTATTGAATACGTCAGCGAACTCTCGGTAGGGCTCAGGTAAATCAGGTGATGATGAGGTTTTGGCAAGATGATGAGGTTTTACAAAGGCAAGACAATGTTTAAAGCAATAACTGCTCCAGCGGATGATCTCTGACAAACACCAATCCACATGAGGATTGTGCTGCTGAAGCCAGGGCAGTCCAAGGATAACTGGGAAAGTGGTCTTGGGCAGCACTAGGAACCGGATGTTTTCAGTGTGAAGAACTCCCGTTTGAAGTTGAAGTTCACAGGTTTGGTGGGTGATGGTACCACCCGGAATCCGACTGCCATCGACCGCCATGAGGTAAGTGGGTGTTACGAGTGTCTTGGTTGCAATTTTCATTGCTTCCACTGTATCCTGAGAAATAAAGTTTTCTGCGGCTCCAGAGTCAAGTAGGGCGGTGAGGTTGGTGGATACAGAGTCCAGGATCAGGACAATGGGTAGCGTACAGTCTTTGACGGTGGAGGAGTGGAGTGGCACCCCTAACCTAGGCTCCTAAAGGCACAGTTAGGAGCGCACGTTTCCCGGGCGCTTGGGACTTTGGAGTCTGAGGTGTTCGGGTTCACCGCAATAAAAGCATAAGTTGTTGCTAGTGCGCCTTTGGCGTTCTTGTTCGGAGATGCGAGATTTACCTAGTTGCATAGGTTCTTCAGATGGAGGAGGAGAATTTCGAACACGAGGGGTTACATGCGGCTTGGGTCGATACACCTCCCTTCGTTCCGAAGCTCTCTCTCGATGCCGAATGTCCTATACCATTCTATCTGTAACATACACACAGGATAGAGAATGCCCAGCAACACTGCCATTACCAGAAACACACTATACCATTCTATCTGTAAAATAAAACACAGAAATGTCCGTTACACATATTTGCACAAATATATGATAAGCCACCAGCCTCCGTCAAGGCCTTTCTGTATATGGTGGTCCTAACTCTAACAATGAGGGTCCCAATGTTGGGTCATATCAAATAGCACTAATACCATGGATAATTTTGGGATTTGGAGAAATTGTCTGGAGATTTTATATTTCGCCACTGTCTATGATACTTTTTTAAAATGTTGAATTAAAGAACTTAATTTTAGACTTGGATTGTTTCCTTTGGATTGGATGTTGACAGTTTTGCATTAAAGGTATACTGCACTCAGAAATTAGTTTGCTTTTCTAGACTATTCTCAGTCTTTGCCTTCTATCTAACCCTGTATAGCCTGTATTATCCATCATAATAAATGAATGAGCTCTAAATTAAGTTTTTTTTTTTTTTTAAGAACCACAACATTTGTTTAGTTATACAGAGTTACTTGTATCAAAGGCAATTGATGAGGTACCATCACTAAATACAATAGGTGGGTCATTAGTAAATTGTCTCAATTGAAATATGCATTTTTTTTATTGAATTGGGTAGGATTTCAATAAAACTCTCCCATATTCCGAAAAGCTTGTGTGTGTTCTGTCTTTTAAATAATGAAGCCTCCAACCAATCCATTCTGAATACCTGGTACAATTTTTGATGGAACATTGTTAGTGTTGGCGGTGTGGTCTGAACCCATTGTTGTAGTATACATTTCTTTGCTACTGCTGACACTATTAGCAGCAGCTTTCTACCCCCTTTTGTGAATTTTAGCGTGGGATCAGGAATTCCTAGTATTGCCCAAAGAGCAGTTAGAGGAGCGTATTCTAATAGGTATGTGGAAGTATAAAGTTGGACTTGCGTCCAAAAATGCTTAATAGAGGGACATTCCCATAGGCAATGATAAAGAGTTGAGTCCTGCGAATCACATTTGGGGCAGTTACTTCTATCGGATAGACCCATTGTGTGCCTACGATGGGGTGATATGTAACCTCTATGGAAAATGTTCAAGAACATTTCCTTGTATGTACTTGCAGGTAATACCTTGCAAGAGTATCCTAGGGCATCGTATAGCTCTTCAGAGGTTAACTCTGGAAAAGTGTCAGACCAATTATGTTGCAAATTATCTTGCAAAAGCAACTTGCATCTGCTAATAAGACGGTAATTACGCGAAATTGCGCCCTTATTATTTACCGGTTTGGCCAGGTCTTTGTCTAGTTCATTATTCCAGTCATTAGGTGTGAATTGATCAATTATGTACCTGGCATAGTGTTGCGCTTGGAGCACCTGAAATGTCTGCGTTGTTGGCAGGTCATTTTTTCGGAGGAATTCTGAGACCGTCAAAGTTTGCTGTGTGTCCTGGTTCACAAAAGCATACAAAGTTTTAATACCTTTATTATGCCATGTAGAGAATGGATATATGGCTTGGCCCTTTTGGAAGTGTGGGTTTCGGGTTAAGGTTTGAAATAGGGAAGCATTGTGCTTTAATTTAAGTTTTTAAGCTTTCCATGTGACCCAAGCCGCCATCAGGAGGGGATTAGCTAGGACCTCTGCTGTCATTTCTGCCTTATTCATGTGTAAGAAATTTCCCAAGTACGTATCTGGAATAAAGGATTGATCAATATCTTTAATAGTGTATGTGTTCGTATTGTTCAGCCAGTCCCTGATTATTCTTAAGTTGTTCGCTAAGCTATATTGCCTAAGATCCAGGAAGTTTATCCCCCCTAGATCCGCAGTTTGTTGCAATTTATATAGGCTAATTCTGGGGGGTTTTTGTTGCCAAATAAATTTACGAAAGATAGTGTTAAGAAGCTTCTCGTCTTTTACTCTTAGGGTTATAGGTAAAACTTGTAGAGGGTATAGTAGTTTGGGGAAACTAATCATTTTAATGAGGGCAGCCCTTCCTAGGTAAGAGACCGGCAATCCTGCCCAATTTTGGATTTCTGCTGTGACTTTCAAGATTAGGGGATGTAAATTTAAGGAGTAAAGGTTAGAAATATCTTTTGGTATTTGGACTCCTAGGTATTTAATTGCCTTTGGTGCCCATTGAATTTGGTAATCCAGGCTCCAAGGGGGTGATGTCTCTTTATTTAATTGTAGTGCAATGGATTTATCTGAAAACATTGAAAACCCTGATACCATTCCAAACTGTGAGATTATTTCAAATATCGCTGGCAGAGCATCTTTTGGGTTAGCTATGTAAAGGAGCAGGTTGTCTGCAAATGCCGTAATTTTTGTGGTGGTGACACCTGTGCGGATTCCCTGAAATCTGCTGTCATTTTAAAGGATTCTAAGTAAAGGGTCTAGAGCCAAATTGAAGAACAGTGGTGATAAGGGGCAGCCCTGTCTGGTACCTCTGGTCATTCTGATGGGTGCGCTCAGATCTCCATTAATCGCCAGCCTAGTTACCGGTCCGGTGCATGAAAATTGTACAAATTGCGAGAAGGCGTTGCCAAATGTCCGCGCCTCAAAAACCCTGTAAAGGTGGAGCCAAGACACTTTGTCAAACGCCTTCTCTGCGTCTAGGCTCAACAATATTTCAGGCGAAGAATTTAACTGACGCTGGGTGGCTGCTATAGTGGCGGCAATTGCTGTCCTTATCCCCTTGATTGAGTGCCTGTTATGTGTGCCTGTTATGTGTGAATCCCAATTGATGATGTGTGAGTAGTGATGGAAGGATAACTTGCAACCTGGTGGCAATTATTTTGGCTAGGAGTTTATAGTCTTGGTTTAGTAGGGTGATAGGTCGGTAGGAGGTGACTTGTTGTGGATCTTTGCCTGTTTTATGGAGAATGATGGTATGTGCTTCATTAAAACCTGGATATGGAGTGCTATCCTGATGGATTGCTTTGAAGAGAGAGGAAAGGAAAGGGGTCAGATTAGGTGACAGTATTTTGTAGAACTCGGCTGTGAAACCGTCAGGGCCAGGCGATTTATTGTTGTTAAGTGACGAAATTGTGTCCTTAACTTCCCGCTCTGTTATTGGGGCATTTAAAAATTCCTGTTGGGCTGATGAGAGTTTAGGGAGCTTGGCCTTTTCTAAGATGTTATAGTGCAATTGTCTGTCATCGGGTGTAGAAGTGTATAAATTTGTATAATAATCTTGAAACTCCTGAATTATAGACTCCGATTTAGTTATAGGAGGCGCATTTGGCTGCTTTCGAATGGCGAGTATGTGATTTCTATTTCGGGGTGGTCTAGTCAGGTTAGCTAAAAGCTTCCCCGTTTTGTTTCCCCATCTATAAAATTTGTTTTTATTGTAGTCTAGTTTAGCCTGTGCTTGCGCTTTAAGAAAACTCTCAAGTGTTTGTTTACTTGTAGTATAAATGGACAGGGTCGTTGGTGTTGGGTTATGTAAATGTTCGTTTAGTGATTCCTGCATCTGATGAAGCAAGGTGTCATATTTTTTCTTACTCTCTTTCTGTTTGCTGGCTATGTAAGAGATAATATGGTCTCGCAATACGGCTTTAGCTGTATTTCATACTAGTGTTGTGTTGTCCCAGTGTTCTATGTTGTCGTCAGTGAATTCTGACCATTTAGACATTAAGTAGTTTCGAAATTCCTCTGACTGGTACAAGTAAGAGGGAAACCTCCAAGGGATATAGGAGGGGCGTGGAAGAGTTATCTGAATAGACAAGGTAACAGGGGCATGGTCTGAGACGCTGTTGGCATGATCTATCCAGCCTCGGGCGTGCTACATTGTTAAGATCTCCTTCTAATATGAGATTGGGAGTCTCCTGTTGGAGGAGATGATTGGAAATGGACCTAAAAAAAGCAGCATTCGGGGAATTTGGTGCATAAAGGTTTACTAAAGTATATTGTTCTGTTCCTATTTTGATTCCCATAATTATGAATCTACCCCCAGGATCTCTTTCCGTTTTGGTTATGGAATATTGAAGGCGTTTATTAATCAATATTGCCACCCCCCTTTTATTTGAGGAATATGGAGCCGATATACATTCTGCTATCCAAGGACGTTTCAATTGGGAACGGCCAGTATTACTCCAAAGTGTTTCCTGTAGGAAAACCAGATCTGGGTTAAGCCGTTTAAGATGCGATAGCACCCGTTTGCGCTTAATGGGACTATTTAAGCCGCACGTGTTCCAGGTAACAATGTTTAGTTTGTTAGGTGTAGGTGTGACCTGACTCCCCGTGTTAGCCATCCCAACTCCACAAATGGTTATTATGCATGGCAAATTTCAACAAACTTTCATTAAGCAGAATTATGACCCCTGGAATATACTCATCTGGGTGTGATTCTTTAACTGCACCGCGTATCTCGCTCCCAATGTGTAGTGTAACATAATAGCTCCAAAAACCTTTCCTTTTCGCTTTTTCCTCCCGATTCTCCGCCATTCCTACCTCAACAGATGCGGGTGGAATTGTGGTTTTTCTACTCTTAACAAAAATTAGAACTTTACTATTATTAAACCTTAACTTATCGTAACAATCTAACTTAACAAACTCTGAACTTTTACATTGAGGTCTAACCATAAATTACAGGAGCATTAGGGTGATCTTGTAAGGTTAGTCATCTGGCAGAGACATACGCTGTATATAATCTCTGGCAATCCTCGCATCCTCGAAGATGTGTGTTTGACCTTCGTGGGTAAAGCGCAGTTTCGCGGGGAATAACAGAGCAAATTTGACATGGTGATCAAAAAGGCATTTGCACAGTGGGGCAAACTCTCTGCGTTTTTGAGACACCTGCGCTGAAAAGTCCTGGAATATTATGACCCTGAAAGAACGCAGTGTGAGATGTGACAACTTCCGATAGCTCCGCAAGATAGATTCCTTGTCTTTGTAATTCAGGAATTTTGCTGTCACTGCCCTAGGTCTCTCGTTATCCCCTCTGCGCTCAGGGCCCAATCTATGTGCCCTCTCTATCACCACCCTCCCCAGGTCACTTTGAATCTGAAGGGCTGTCACCAAATCCTTTTGCAGTAGATCCATAAGCTCAGGGCCTTTAATAGCTCCTGGTATCCCCTCAAATCTTAGGTTACTGCGCCTATGTCTATTTTCCAAGTCCTCCACCTTTGCCTCCAGTGAGGCAATCGTGGATTTTTGGGCCAGAATTACATTTTGGCTGGAAGTGGTCACATCCTCCACGTCACTAACCATTTGTTCTAAGTGAACAATTTTTTTTTTCACTTGATTCTATGCGGGTTACCAGAGAAGTAATGTTTGTTTGGAGTGCCTCCAGACGTTGGTCAATTAGGGGCATTATAATCAGGGACATTTCCCTGGCTGTTCCACTAGCAGATGGAACCTCTACAAGACTGGGGGAGACACTGAGGGAAGGTTCAACCACTGAATGGGACAAAGAGGGAGAAGGGGGCGAAGCGGGAGGTGGTGTATTTGATTTTTGCAGGATTGCATAGTGGGTTTTGATTTGCCCATTTTGTCTGGATTGCTACGCTCCAGATATTTTTTCATGCCAGATGCTATAAAAGACTTATATGCAGATTGGTCACCCTGTAAGTTGGAACGTTTTTACATTTGTCTTTCCAATTCACTGAACTATTAGAATCGTAGACTAACTAGTACTAAACTCTGACAGATGAGTAAATGTTATCCTAAACACTCCTAAAATGCGTCACTAAATATGATAGATAGCTTGGATCTATATAATAAGACCCCCCCTAGCAAATGACACAAAATATACGAGTTTCTATTCAGTGTTATGCTACTCCCTAATGTTAAATCACCCCACCTCCCATTTATCAAAACACTGTAATGTTAGGGTGACCTGCTAGAGTATAGAGAACTCAAAGACTTATCCTGAAAATCACTCAGTCTGTTAGAATCAGTCAATATGTTATTATTCGGGGTAGATGACCCCACTCACGATCTGAAGTATGACCGCCAGTTGCAGGTATTGTTGCGGTATTTGTGCTTTGTCTTTTGTCTTAGGCGCCAAGTTGCTGACGATCAGACGATCCTCGGCTGGTGCCGATATTCTGGGTTGCCTTTTTTGTTGCTGTTGGACGCAAAGTGCCTTGACTTCTAGATGATTTGACTGCAGATGTTAGTTGTCTCTCTGAAGCTTTGCCAAAAATTTGGTCAGGGCTTGGTGTGCAAGGCTGGAATTACCTTCCCTTAAATCTCCCACGTCCGGTGCTTATCCTCGGCTTGCAGGTGATGAGGTGGGCAGGATAGTTTGTGCTCCTTTACAGAGAGACAATTAAGATGTGAGTAGCTGAGTGGGTCCCACCGCCTAAGGATAGATGAGCTCTGATATCTGCAGTACCGATGTCCAGGCTGCGACACCTCTGATCAAGGCCCAAATACAACCAGTGGCTGTGATATCACAGCACCTAAGAAAACACTCTGCTCAGGAGCCCTCACTGTACTGCAGATCCCCACTCTTAGTGTGACACCAGGGAGCAGCAGATAATGGGTCAATCAGGTCCTACCAGCCACGAATCTCCAGAAGGCCAGGGCATCAGATCAGCATCAGAGGCAGTGATGGGCGGGAGGTTCCACTCAGGAGGGCCGCAGGCAGAAAATCACAACAAGCGGCAGCTGGTGGGCTTTAACGATATTCAGACCCAGGCAGTTCCACGGCCACCAGGATGCAGGGAGATGCAGCCGGGACCCGCTGCTCCGGACGGCGCCAATCCACTAGAACCACAGAGAGAGAGGGAGCCGGACGGCTTACCACGTGCCTTTCCGGTCCCCCCGCGGAACAGACGGGTATGTCGCAGCCTCTGCCCCAAACCTGGAGGTTAGTGAATACCCGGGACATGAGGGGTGTCGGAGCCAGAAGGGTGCAGAAGTGGATGGGGTGAGGCGGGGGGACGAAGAGGGCCTCTAGCGGCTCACGTGTCGCTGACCGCGGCGCTTCCGACGGTTGGTTGCAGGGAGCCAGGAGAGAGTCTCCATTTGCCTGCCCTTATCCTCGGTGCCTTGCGCCGTGTGTTGGGAGGAAAATCCCCCCCTTGCTAGGCTGATGGCGTTAAAATTATGCGAGGCTGGAGAGGAGCCCATTAAAAAGCGGCCATCTTGCTGGGCACGCTCACCGGAAGTCCTAAATTAAGTTTTTAATTTTCACCCATACATAGACTCAATATATGAACTGAAAGCATTGGAGGATGGATTGGCTGAGGTAAGTGTGTAATATGTCTTGTGTCCCCTTGATGTCTGCGATGTAATAAACCATTATACAGTATTTCCAAAAAATATTCTGACTTATCGTGAATGGATTGACTATTTACTCTAACAGGTACAACATTGACATGATAATATAGATTATTATGCCAACTTCCTACACACAATTCATAACTCTGCCAAAACTTATCTTCTAAACCAATCCAAAATCCCTTTCTATGCAAGATGTATTTACAGCAGGACTGTGCAGTAACTATGCAGGACAACATTACATATTACATCTCCACAGCCACACAACTCTCCACACATTACATATTACATCTCCACAGACACACAACTCTCCACACATTACATATTATACTGTACTCCCACAGCCACACCACTCCCCCAACATTACATATTATATCCCCACAGTCACACCACTCTCCCAACATTACATATTATACTGTACTCCCACAGTCACACCACTCTCCCCACATTACATATTATACTGTACTCCCACAGTCACACCACTCTCCCCACATTACATATTATACCCCCACAGTCACACCACTCACCCCACATTACATATTATATCCCCACAGTCATACCACTCTCCCCACATTACATATTATATCCCCACAGTCATACCACTCTCCTCACATTACATATTATATCCCCACAGTCATACCACTCTCCCTATATTACATATTATATCCCCACAGTCATACCACTCTCCCTATATTACATATTATACCCCTACAGTCACACCACTCACCTCACATTACATATTATACCCCTACAGTCACACAACTCACCCCACATTACATATTATATTCCCACAGTCACACCATTCACCCCACATTACATATTATACCCCTACGGTCACATCACTCTCGCCACATTACATATTATATCCCTACAGTCACACCACTCTCCCCACATTACATATTATATCCACAGTCACACCATTCACTTCACATTACATATTATATTCCTACAGTCACACCACTCTCCCCACATTACATATTTTACCCCTGCAGTCACACCACTCTCTCCACATTACATATTATACTTCTACTGTCACACCACTCTCTCCACATTACATATTATACTTCTACTGTCACACCACTCTCTCCACATTACATATTATACTTCTACTGTCACACCACTCTCTCCACATTACATATTATACTTCTACTGTCACACCACTCTCTCCACATTACATATTATACTTCTACTGTCACACCACTCTCTCCACATTACATATTATACTTCTACTGTCACACCACTCTCTCCACATTACATATTATA
>WWET01006030.1:31869-45484 GCA_011038615.1 Limnodynastes dumerilii
TAACTATACGCTGTCATTTGGGATCTTAAGTGACGTGGGAGCGTTCATTTAAGATCCTAAGTGTCAGTCCTCGCCCACTTTCCCTCATTTCCCTGCCTCCCCCCGCCCATTTCCATGCAAATCCTTAAGATCTTAAAGATTCGCAGCACTTAAGATCTTAAGTTCTTGTGTGCGATTCAAACTTACGCTTTTAGCGAATTCACGCTCCTAACCGCTACGTAGACGGCGTTGCACTATTACTACGCATGCGCAGTTTTGCAAATTTTCTAGGATCTTAAATATACGCTCCTAAGTGCCGTGGAAATCGTATCTCTGAATCAGGCCCTATACCTCCACAGTCACACCACTCTCCTCACATTACTTATTATACTGTACTCCCACAGTAACACCACTCTCCTCACATTACATATTATACTCCCACAGTCACACCACTCTCCCCACATAACATAATGCACCTCCACAGTCACATCATATGCGATGCGAGGGCTCTACGTACGTGAGTGGTTACGTTGTCAAAAGTTAAGGTAGGGTTTAGAAAGCGTAAAAACGGTCATAGCATGTACATGCAAGGGGAGTGCCTAGGGGAGTGCTTAGAAGGTACGCTAGCGTAAATAGGCTACGCTATGAAATGTGTTTGAAACATAGCTCTGGATCTACCCCATTATCTCCAAACTACATTATTTCCTTCCATTGCATCCTTATCAGAGACACTACACCATACACTACATCCTAGTGACTATCATAAAATACACACTGCACCCTAGTGACGACAATGCAATACAAACTGCATTCTAGAATCCACCATACACTACATACTACATCCTAGTGACTATCATAAAATACACTCTGCATCCTAGTGACCACAATGCAATACAGACTGCGATCTAGTATCCACCATACACTACATACTACAACCTAGTGACGATCATAAAATACACACTGCACCCTAGTGACCACAATGCAATACAGACTGCATTCTAGTATCCACCATACACTACATGCTACATCCTAGTGACTATCATAAAATACACACTGCACCCTAGTGACCACAATGCAATACAGACTGCGTTCTAGTATCCACCATACACTACATGCTACATCCTAGTGACTATCATAAAATACACTCTGCATCCTATTTCCTATCGATCTCCTTACCATGCAGATTACACCCCTAGTTACCACCATACAATATACAATGCAACCTCATAAACACCATTTACTCCATGTAGCGATCCATTTATCCATTTTTATTATTTTTTCATTATTTATACTGTTATTGGGGAGAAGTAATTTGCACTCACTTCCTATGTTTAAAGCATTAAACGTTATTCATATTAATTAAAATGAACATATTTTGGCAAAATAGAAAAGGTGAAATATTTTAAAATGTGAAATAGTTAATAAAGACAGAAATATAGTAAATATATAATATATAACTAGGCTGTTAAACTGCTTGAGCACAATACTAACATCATGTGTATGTAGTATACACTACATACTACATCCTAGTGACTATCATGAAATACACACTGCGCCTTAGTGACCACAATGCAAAACAGACTGCGTTCTAGTATCCACCATACACTACATACTACATCCTAGTGACTATCATAAAATACCCTAGTGACCACAATGCAATACAGACTCCATTCTAGTATCCACCATACACTACATACTACATCCTAGTGACTATCATAAAATACACACTGCACCCTAGTGACCACAATGCAAAACAGACTGCGTTCTAGTATCCACCATACACTACATACTACATCCTAGTGACTATCATAAAATACACACTGCGCCTTAGTGACCACAATGCAAAACAGACTGCGTTCTAGTATCCACCATACACTACATGCTACATCCTAGTGACTATCATAAAATACACTCTGCATCCTATTTCCTATCGATCTCCTTACCATGCAGATTACACCCCTAGTTACCACCATACAATATACAGTGCAACCTCATAAACACCATTTACTCTGTGTAGCGATCCATTTATCCATTTTTATTATTTTTTTCATTATTTATACTGTTATTGGGGAGAAGGAATTTGCAATCACTTCCTTTGTTTAAAGCATTAAACATTATTCATATTAATTAAAATGAACATATTTTGGCAAAATAAAAAGGGTGAAATATTTTAAAATGTGAAATAGTTAATAAAGACAGAAATATAGTATAAAATATAGTAAATATATAATATATAACCAGGCTGTTAAACTGCTTGAGCACAATACTAACGTCACGTGACCTCAGTATCCATATCACACAGTTTTTAATATGCAAGTGAAGACTCAGAGTAACAACAGCAGATGCTTATGCTTAGCTCACTGCTGCTGAGCGTTATTAGCAGTGGCAGGTCAAGCAATGTGACAAGGCACCCCATGCCAATGCAGTATGGAGGGTGGTAAAGCTTGTGCCATTCCCAAGATCGCCAAGGTGCTCCTGTGAGCCCTTGCACCCTGAGCGATGGCAGCGGTCGCAGCGTCCCTCATTACAGCCCTGATTAAAAGTATTTTAGTAGCATAAATACATATTAATTTCAATAAAATGGATTAGACATCCTATTTACTTTCCTGATTAGCTTTACTTACTATAACTTTATGAATTATTGTGTGCCGAAATAAATAATATAGGACCTGATTCACACTTAAGAGTGAGTAAGGTGCGGGCAGATGCGCACCTAACTCACTCTTCCTTCACCCGCCCCGCCCCCCCATTTTTAGGTACCTTACTCGCACTTACAGTGCCATACGGCTACCTTATCTAGCTGTGCAGAGATTTCTTCTTAAGAAGGAAACCACGTACGGACATTGCCTCTCCCCGCCTCGTCCCCGGCTAATCTAAATCCCTCCCAACGAATCTAAATACCTCCCCTCGCACTTCTGACTAATAACACCCCGAGGTGGCATCACGTCGCCTCTTTTTACGGGACACGCTGCGGGCCATCTGTAAAGACCGCACCTACGCTATCTACATGCCTATCGGCTACGTAGATAGTGTAAATGACCTACTATGCACGCGCAGTAGGTAATTTCGTTCAGATGCGCACTTAAGAAGCCGCAGCTTCTTACATGTGAATCAGGTCCATAATATCTATGAGCTTGTGTGTTTGTGTCTCTGTAATAACAACTCTGCATCTGTACAATCTTCAGGATCCAAAAATAGCCATAGAGCAAATTTTCAACTTTACCTATGAAATGTCATTTACTAGTGGATTCAAAAGTAAGGACGTGGAGTTCTTGTTGTCCCTTCTATCAAATGTCACCGGAAAATGTGGACAAAATAATAGCATAATCGATATGAACTTAGTAATGGTGAGCATTAGATATTGCAAATTTTCTTATATATTTTGTCATTTTTTTTTGGGGGGGGGGATGGGGGTTATTATTGAAGACTACAAAATCTAACATGACTCCTAAAATTCCTGAACCTGATCCAAAGTTGAAAAATTCACTTTTTTATAGGTATAAGTGGAGCTTTTTTTAAAAAAAAAAGCTTATCTGTACCAGTCAAGGTACCCTGCTTAAGCTCAGCGCTTCAGATTCAGAGCTGAATTCAGAGCTTCTGATTTGGAGTTGTACTTACACTTTTTTTTAGGTGCTGGTGTAGACCTGAGCAATACCAGGCAAATTTAAATATTGAAAGCAGAATTAGAGTTCAGAGGTGACGTTTTTTTAGCTCAACTCTATTTTATAGATTAAACCTAAAGCCATGCAGTATTTGAGTACTATGTTCAAACATAAAGTATTTTCCCTGTGTGAAAAAGATTTAAAATTATTTAGCACCCCTTAATTTGCAAAATGGTTTAACCAAGCTGTACCTTTGCACCTGTTTTGCCCTTACTCTCAAACTCTGAATCAGCCCTCTCATGTTCACCCTTAACACATCAACAAGTTGTCCCCTATTTTGGCAGTATCTCCATATCATACAGGCTATACCATAAAAAAGGAGCAAAGCCTCTATAGTATATGGTAGCTATACTGTGTGTTTGGAAGGGAGGCAAGAAACAAGAAGAAGGAAGGAGATGCTGGATTCCACAAGCCTAGTGGACCACAGATAGATATTTGAGATGAATAGGCTAAAAGAGAAATTATTGGGAGGTGTAAGAAAATCATGTGTCCTACCAGCAAAGGACAGATAGTTCCCCGGGAGAGGAGGTCTGAGAGGAATGCATTATTTTATTGGGCTCAGGTCTGGCTAAACTCATGGAACATGCCATGGAGTTAGACAGAGATTTTTTTTTAAGGGGGGCTTGAGTCACTTCCAGTGGTCCCTTGAGGAATCTGGCAGCATTCAGAAGTGTTGTCCAGACCTTCATTTTGGAGGCTAATGAGTAATAACTAGCAGTTCTTGCAAAAGGGGAGCACAAGGACATAAGGAAGTTTTTTTATATTATTTAACATTTTGGCGATCTTGGGCACATCCATTTTTTGTAGAAGAATGATAGAATAGTGAGGTGAGTGCAAGCCTCTAACACTCTGGCCCTTGCTGGTATCCATGCTAGTGAGACCATAGAGATGACATCTCAGAGGATAGATTCCAAAGTGACCGAGCAGTGTTCATAACACCACCTGAATAAAGTGGGTGGTCAAATAGTATGGAAAGATCTCTGTTAAACATTGATCCCCTGCATGAATATTTTGAAGGTGGAGAAGCAGGATCTCTGTGAAGCCTTCTCCTATATGAATTAGGTCAAAAACTAAATAAATAAACCTAGACATGATATAATATAAAAAATAATAAAGGGAAAATTAGGATTTGATAAAAGAATCCTCTAAGAGCGAAGTGTGCAAATTCTAGAAGCTTAGGAAATATAAGCTCTGAACTAATTGATATAATGGCAATGAATAATCTGGATATTGTGGGTATCACTGGTTTCTGGTGCAATATAAATCCTGTCTGCAAGTATTAAAGAAAAAGAGTCACTTTGGTTGACCATAGAAGGTTATTCTATTTAGTGGGGTGATATAGAGATCACTGGGAGAAGAAGAGGGAATGGCAATGACATATTGCAAGATATACTGAAATGGCTTTAAAATGGGAGGTAACATTCATGTTACCTCCCATTTTAAAGTGGGCGATTGTAAATTAATTACAATGAGCTCCACTTTAGCAATTTGTAAAAGAGCATACTCCCAAGCTTAAATTTTGTACTTCATTTTTAGGTATATACATGGGGTGTGGGTCCCCGGTTAGAAATATACATGAAAGGCAAACAATTTAAGAAAACATAGTTACTAAAAAGGTTTTGTTTTTTTTGCTCAGTATTCATATAAAAGAGACGGAAGAGACCCCATTTAAATTGTAAGAATATTTATAAAATGTAAGTAAACTTACAAGTCTTTCCACTGAGAAGCAGGTTGTGACAGTGCTCTCAGTTAAATTGAAAGTGGGGCCAGATGGAATAGAATGCAAAAAGAGATTAAAGGGGTGAAGGTAAAACCATAAAAATATTATTCAACCAGTCACTAGCAACAGGAGTAATTTAAGAAGACTGGAAAATAGCACATGAAAGACTTCTGTATAGTAGAAGTAGGAAAGAAATTGCCAAATACCGACCAGTCAGCCTAACATCAGTGGTAGTTAAATTGATGGAAACACTGATAAAGAAACACCTGGGGCCAGATTCACTAAGCTGCAGAATTAGAAAAGTGGACATGTTGCCCAAAACAACCAATCAGATTCTAGATTCTATTACATACTAGAGAATGTCAGATAGAATCTGATTGGTTGCTATGGGCAACATCTCCACTTTTCCAAACCTGCAGCTTAGTAAATCTGGTCCCTGGAATACTGTGTTCAGCTCTGTAAGTAAAGTTTCCAGAAATACATAAACACATTAGAGACTTGTAACTAAACTGGTGCAATGCATTGGTCACAAAACATCTAAAGAAAGACTAGAGGAACAAAACATTTATAGCTTGAAGCACAGAGGGGAAATGGTAACAGCTTTCAAAGGGCTGTAACCAAGTACAGGAGGGTGGGATTTTTAAATAAATATATATATTAGAACACAAGGACATAGATTTAAACTGGAGGGTGGAAGGTTTAAAGGAAATGTGTGGTAAGGGTCCGATAGGGTCTAGGGTCAGTATGGTTAAAAAAAAAAAAAGTGCAGTCTATGATAAGAAGAACATAAAACCCGGTAAAGGAATCTAGGTATGAGTTTCCACCGCTGCAGTTCTACCCTAACTGTTATTATTAGTATGGAAAAATTGAAGTGTTTCCCTGAGGGTTTAGCCATTTGGACGGTTTGCATAAAAGCCTAGGTATTTAAGGTTGCTGGGTTTCTACAAGAAGGTACAATGATTTTGTAGGGATACCGAGAAGGGATGTGGGCCTGTATTTAGAGTATCGGACATACTTTCAGACCGCATTTACGCAATCTACATAAGAAAAAGATACATAGATTACGTAAAAAAAATGACTACGCATGCGCAGTACTAAAAATCGCTTAACACCGGACGTATCTGTTATACGTCCGGTACTCTGAATACAGGCCATGGAGTGGGAGCTTGGAGAATGGAGCTTTTGTTTTCGATCATTTTATAAATTGTAAGGTTTACATAGGTATCAAAAAGTTTGTATAAATTGGGAAGGTGTAAGAATTGTGAGATGCAATTTATCAACAAATGGAAACACCTTGTATTCCTCTGATTTGCTGAGATGCCCTCTTTATAAGGAGACAAATAGATCCATATTACAAGGGGCTTAAAGATCAGTATTTGGGGTGGGCAATCTTACCTGGTATTCATTTGGTGCACCTCTGAGAGGATAGTGGTTAACATGGCCCGGAGTTCCAGAAGGAAGTGAAACTAATATAAAAGTCAAACTAATAAGTTAAAAGTCTTCTAGGCATCTAGGGATTGAGTTTTTCTTGTATTGACTACATGAATAAGGTTTATTGCTCTCCTGATGTTATCACAAGCTTATCTCATTGGTATAAACCATACTTAGTGCAGATTTAGGTTTGGAAAAGTGAATATGTTGCCTATAGCAACCAATCAGATTCTAGCTCTCACTTTTTATTACATGCTAGAGAATGTCAGCCAGAATCTGATTGGTTGCTATGGTCAACATCTCCACTTTTTCAAACCCTCAGCTTAGTGTATCTGGCCTTTAGTCATTGTGTATCAGGAGGGACAAAACAGAGTTAAGGCCCTTGGGAAGCATTTAGGCATTTAGCTTGAGCTCTGTATTCAGCAACATGATTGGATGGTAGTTAGAGCAACTAGTAGTGACCTTAAACTATCTGGAATAGGAAAAATATGAATCCAGAAATGTTTTTGAAAAGGGAGTCTTCAAAAATGCTGTTGGACAGTGAGGTCAAGTAGAGAGCAAGAATAGAGCGTAATAGTTTAATATAGGAGGATGTAAAGCTACTAAAGCTCTGTAATTTCAGTAACTCCAATGCCTCAGGGGAGAACTTAGAAACATGGCTTGAGAAAGAAAAAAAATAAATTAAAGCAAAAAATTAAATATCAACAGTTTTATGTGATTTAAAGTACAATTAAGAACAGAAGGGATTTTTAATTGTTGCCTAAAATGGTAGCAATATTAGTGATTGCTTGTATATGGATGCTCAGAGATAACAAGCCACATTCTCCTTCCAAACAACACTTAAACCCTTAATATTTTAACTACTGCCATTTGCACTGTCAGAGGCAACCTTAAGTTTTTGGACTGGTTTGCATTGAGAGGGTACAACCACATATCTCCCAACTATCCAGATTTAGGAAGGTGTCCTGATTCGCCGATTGTCAAAGAGGTGGGGCTTAATAAAAGTGGGCAGGGTTGTGCCCAAATATGGTCATATGTGGGTGGAACTGAGCAGGTTTCAGGAAAAAAATTGTATTTTCATGTATTTTGTTATTTTTTTGTGATTTTATTTTACATTATAAAATCATAATTTTACATGAATAATTCAATATGAGTAATTATTTTTTCCTTTGTAGAAAGTGCTGTCTACTATCAGCATGCTGATAAATAACGTCTCTTTAACTCCACTGGAGCTCAATTTGAACATTGGTCCCCTCATATTACAGAACTTTGAAAATGTTTTCTCAGCCATGGAGGTTACAAACCATTCCGTTAACTGCTACGCTCAAAGTTTAGATGAGATAAAAAACAACAATTCTATTGACATAAACCAAAACATTGCACTATCACTGCCCAGTAATAAAAGTGATCAAGCACCTGGTAGTTACATACATTTTATAACCATTATTATTCCAAACAATGAAACCTTTACTACCCAACTTGACAATAATGAAACTACAGAGTACTATTTTGACAGTATTGTACAGACAAATATTCTGAAGATAAATAACATCACTTATCCCATTAACAAAATTAATACGAATTTCACGTGTGGAAACCGTACATGTGACAACACTGGTGTGTGTGTCTTTTGGGATTTCACATTGCAGACGTGGTCTACAAAGGGTTGTTCTACTCTACTAATTAACGGGATTATCAAATGTAACTGTAATCACCTGACCTCCTTCTCCGTCTTAATGTCAGACTCTGTACCGCAAAATACCATTAATTCTGTAATACTAAATTACATTACCAACACTGGACTTTCCATCTCCATAGGATCTCTTTTTAACTGTATCACAATACAAGTAATTCTTGTTACCCAAGTCTCTAATGTTATTGCTTGTTATAGACATATTACCATCATCCACATATCAGTCTTCTTGTTAATAAGTAATATCTCATTTCTATCAGCCAGTTTTATTAATCCAAATCTTCAGGAAATGCTCTGTGTGGTTTTAACCTTCGTCACTCATTTCTCTCTGATGGGATTCTTCTGCTGGACTTTGGTTCAGGGATTATATCTGGTTTGTCGCTTAGTGTTTGTTTTTCACCATGTTACTAAGAGAGAATTCCTGGCTCTCTGCATTGTGCTGGGATACATTTGTCCTCTGGTTATAGCCCTGAGCACTTACCTTGTGTATTCACCAAATGGATACAGGAAACCCAATGCATGTTGGTTGGATGGAAGCTCTGGTGCCTCAAAATGTTTCATTATCCCTATTATAGTGATTATGTCAGTAAATATTCTTGTCCTCCTCGTTGTGATCAGTAAAGTTGTCAGACCGTCCATCTCCGAAGGCAGTGAGGATGAAGAGGTGCTTAAGAAACTGATGAAAGCGATTATCTTCTGCACCCCACAATTTGGGTTGACTTGGGCTGTGGGAATCCCTATGTATGCTGACCAAAGTTTGCTAGTTTTACAATACTTGTTTGTGATTCTAAACCCTCTCCAGGTAAGGTGTTTTTTAGAATCTAGAACTTTATACTTATTACAATTATAAATGTATGAAACTATTTTTCCAACATTGCTAACTTTGTAGATTGACAGCAATATTATTGAAGTTTAAAATAGTTTATAAAAAAAATATACAAAGTGTTTAGAGATTTTAATAAAAAAAAACTACTGGGAAGGGGTTAAATGGGATTTAAAAAAAAACAAAAAAAACACATGGTCTGATCAACACCGTGATGTGTACCTGATGGTGCAGTATATATCTAATGTAATATATTTGCACTCCATGTGCCCAAAAGAGAGGCCAACACAATTGCAGCTTTTCAAACTAGAATGCAAAGCAGTGTTTTGGCTGCCTGAATTTGTTATAGAGGAGTGCGTGAAGGAGCTCTTGAAGCCATTTAAAGAAACGTTTACGTGGATGTGTGTATAATTCATCCATTCCCCAGGCATTCACCTACATTAAAATTCAATCTTTGGATCCTCCCCAGTAGTAGTTAATAATAGTGAATCCCAATGAAAACACAAAGAAATAGATAAATAGGTGCTTTGGATGTAAAATTCAGCCACTGATAATTAAAAAGTTATCTATACACTAATTAATGATAAGATTAATCTTAGGTTAAGGAATTGCTGCCAGGAAGGTAGTTGTGCAATTCCCCCTAAAAGAAATTAAATTTAAAAACAACAACAATACTGGCGCTGACCCAAGACCTCAACCAGTTACCAAATTTCCCAATGAAAACAGCTTTCAGAGTTCGATAATAAAGGGAAACGTTATGTATGGGATAGGTGAGGAAAACATTAGCAGGACAGGTCTGAAATCAGAAAAAATAAAGTGAAGGAATGCGCTAAGGGTTAAATAATTAAGAACTGTTCAAATAATTATGACAATTTATTAAAATACATATATCAAATGGTAAAGCATTCACATACCCATCCATATAGAGATAAGCTGGACAAAATACTACGTCTCTCAAATATAATAGTTTCAATTTTAAAACTTTTCACAAGCAGTCAATTTGCTTTAGTGAATATAATATTCATGCGATGGAATTCAAAGCAATTGCAACAATGTGTCGCTGATTGAATCAAATATTGGTAGATTTGTACCGTATACAATGTGTCAATATAGGTTAATGCACTAACACAGAGATAAAAGAAAATTGAGCACGCTGAGGGATTAATATTCAGGTGTGCATGAGAAAAAATTGTACACAGTACAATTTGACTGCTCCGTTTTGATTATCTACTGAGATTGCTACCTCACTTGTGCTTCTGAAAAGTTTTAAAACTGAATACTATTATATTTGAGAGACGTAGTATTTTATTTTGTCCAGCTTATCTCTATATTGATGGTTATGTGAATGCTTTACCATTTGTTATATGTATTTTAATAAATTGTCATAATTATTTGAACAGTTTTTAATTATTAAACCCTTAACGCATTCCTTCACTTTATTTTTTCATATTTCACTCAACCGGCTATTGCAGGAACCGGTATTAGGAATAGTGCTCTAGGAGTTAAATTTATATACAACACTCTTTTATTGAGCGCTAAGTGGTTTTCCTTAGGACTCTAATAGGTTTGAAATCATTTAATATAATACTTTTGTAAGACCGCAGTTACATCTCATCTTCATTCCACATTCTTTATCTTTATTTTTGGATGCGTTTTGGACAATAAGGTTAGTAAAATTTCCTAATTGCAGCAGTACCCTCGTATTTACTGTGTATGACAAAACAGAGATATAGAATGTGACAGCAGGTAATAGTCACTTGGCCTATCCATTCTTTTTTAAATCTATGACAGATATAGATCCTGTTTGATCCTAAATATCAGCATCTTGAGTAACTTAAGTAGATTAATTTACTTATGAAAGGATAAGATTAGTTTATGTTCAGATGTTCAATTATCGGATCTGCTAGTCATGATATCCATTCATCTGTGCGATTTCTGCATCAACCACCGCTGTTCCATAGCTAATGTTACATTTTCCAACTCCTACAGATGTAATATGTCAGGGGCTTAACTCATTAAGAACAAGAGAATCCTTTGGTGTGGAGAAACATAGATTTTTTGGTTTCATGTTGAATTTTTTATTTTGCTCCTGAGTGTTGAGACTCAAAGGTGGTTGGGTCTATGTTTCAAATTTTAGCCTTAGTAAAATGTAAAATATGCCAACAGTCTCTTCAGAGAAAAGCTAATCTAATTATTGGAATGTGTCCATCTCTATATTAATGTGCTTGATGCTACGATTTTAATGTTATGGGATTGGATCCTTAAGCAATGAACCCTAGGCCTGTGATATGCCCTAATAACGGCAGTGTGGAATTCTTAACTGATGCGCAGTGTGTTGGCACAACTATACTGGAAATTGTAACACCAAGTCATGCCCACTTTCCAGTGCAACATGGCTTCTCTGTCGGAAGCGTCAACGCTCTTAAGTCTGGGTTGGGTGGATTGCGTTTTGGTCATTGCTCCGATGCGTGTGCATGTGCGTGGAACATAAATTTAAAAGAAATCCAATCCAAATGCAGGGACTCAAATGAAAAATCAGACGTTAGGTCCTTAGGACTGTATTCATATTGAAGAGTGGTTCCATACGGTATCCTCTGCTGCGTTGGCTATTGTACGGATTTTGGTGATCTGAAGGTCGGCATGTAGGAGAGCGGGGTATTCCCTCTGCTCTCCTCTACATACAGATATTTAATCCACATGCAGGATCCCTAACCCTAAGTATTCCGCACAGAAGCCGTGCAGGATACTGAATCATACGTAAGGGATTAGCTACTCTATGATTTACATGCATTATACCCACCCCCTCAATGCATATCTTCTACACATGGGGGTTGCGCACTCCCCCGGTGCGGGGGTCTCTGATATGTATGGAGTGCAGCATGCACAGTACCAATTTTATGCCAACTTCCAAACGTAATTTACTTAACTGTGAATCAGCGCCTTAGTCACTCTTTCAGGGCATACCCTCAGTTGGCAGCTGACAGAACCCCCTTTGATATAGACATGGATAAGTAACACTATTAGAATCTGGACTGTGAGATGTTTCCTCAACTTGCCTGGATCCAGAATTTTATCTGAATATTCTGAGCAGAGAGCAGCATGGGAAAACCAAGGACTTTAAACTACTACTTCGAATTTCATCATAAATATACACTTTTATCAGTGTGTGTCTTGGGCTTCTACTACAATTCAATGTTATATCATTCCATGTCGCATGTGTAAACCTTTCATCATATTATTGTTTAAATCTATACTATGCTTTTTTCCAGGTGATCGAATTTGTAAGAAAACGTTTCGGGAAAGATAAATCAAAACAGAACAACTCGGTAAATATTACTATGAAATTTTTATATTTGCATAATTGAAATGTCTTTCTTTCACCATCCCGAGATCCTGCTGACAGTGACAGCATTGCGGTTACACACCATCCTCTTGTAGGTGACTTTGATGTCTGTCACACCACCAAAATACAAACAAAACAGCTGTTGTTCCACAATTAGTTTTGCTGCTAATTCAAACAAAGATAACAACATATTTTATCCTATCTAAGAATAAAAAGAGCAGACATAAACCATTTTTACCTAGGACACATTTTTTTTGGGTGCAGTGCTTGAAATGTGTCTGTTTAAATGGGGAATGCAGTTTCCGGTCCAAATTCCATTTCGAATTGCGACTGTATCAGTGTTGCTGATTGGGTGCTATAGCGGTGGTAGTCATATCCCCAGCGCAAATAATTCTGATGGAGTAAATACCGACACAAGCTTTTCTATGAAAAAAATCCCAACATTGAAAAAATACCGATAACAAAAATTAGCGTCTAGCAAAATTATTGACAAAAATAATTTCCCTATACATAAAATACCGACAGCTAACATACCCGACAAATAACAAATACCGACAGCTAAAATACCGGGCAATTAAAAAATCCCGACAAATAGAACCCCAACTTCACATATTACCAATTTTTACTGTGATCTTTTTTTTTTTGCAATGCTCATGATGACCAGACAGGTAAGTTGGGTAGTTTTAGGGTTAGGCTGCGGAGAGGGGATGAATTGCAGAAAGGGAGACTTAGGGTTAGGCTACAAGGAGGGAGGGTTAGGATTAGGGTAATGGGGTTTGGGTAAGAATTAGCATAAGGGTTGGGGTAGAGGAGACTTGTCATATTTCAAGTTATAACTATTTACTAGTCATTGGAAAACGTTGCAAAAACCATGACAATAAAAATTGTTATAATGTCAAGTCGGGATTATATTTGTCAGGATTTGCTAATTGTCGGGTATTTTCGCTGTCGGTATTTTGTGTAG
>WWET01006030.1:55085-70639 GCA_011038615.1 Limnodynastes dumerilii
CCTTTTCTCCCCTGTATCTGTCCTATATAACCCCCTTTTCTCCCCCTCTATCCTATACACCCCTACTTTCTTTTCTTTCCACATTTCACAACTCTTCTTAATTAATAAGCTTTTAATGCTGTCATCGCTGCCAAACCCCTACCGCCCACCATGAAAGCTTGAATCACTTACTAGTGGGCAGTAGGGACCAGGTTGACTACCACTGATCTGATGTAACCAGAGCCGTAGCTAGAAATTTTAGATCCAGGGGCAAAAAGTTAAAATGGCGCCCGCAACCTTTAATTAGTAACCTGTTTAACCTTAAAAATAAACTTACTGGCACCCCACTTTAGCTTTATGGCCCTGGATGTAACTTTCAATTATATATGTGGCTGCACTTAAAACAATCAATGGGTAAAAAAATTCAAAACATGTTTGCAGAGTAATTAATGCTAAAGGCTAAAACATCATATTTAATCTCGGTTCATTAATAAACAATGCTAAATATTAATATTGTTTACAAACATGAATTAGGATGATATCAGCAAAACCAGTACAACTTACAAACATATAACAAAAGTAAAAAATGTGAGGTTAAAGGAGGATAGATGACTAACATACCTCCCAAGTGTCCTGATTCAAGAGGTGTGGGTCCCATTTTTGAACTGGCTGGGATTTCGATTGCATATGCCTCGATAAGGCATAGCAATTGATCCACGGAGCACCGAACTTTGGGTGCTCCGAAAGGTAAGGCAAACAACTGCCCCAACTGTTTCCCTAATTCTAACCCTAACCCTCCCTTCCCCGCAGCCTGACCCTAACCCTCCCTTCCTTGCAGGCTGACCCTAACCCACCATCTCCCACAGCCAGACCCTAAGCCTCCCTCCCCTGCAGCCCGACCCTAATCCTCCCTTCCCCGCAGCCTGACCCAACCCCTGGAGAAATTACTCACCTTTCCTGTGGTCCAGGTGCTGCGGTATCGGCATACTCGTCCATTCTGAATTTTTTTTCTAAACTAAAGGGGTATTCGAAATAGGGACATCCGAAAAGGAACTTTCATATGTCCCTATTTCTGAACTCAGACTTTCTAGGTAGGTCTTGAAGGGAAAGGTATCCTGAGCCAATGTTCCACTGTTTTGCTGTTTCTCTCCCTATCTTGGTATGTTTTGGTTGAGGGCCCTTTAACCAGTACTTTTAGTTTGTGGAGCATTTTCATCTTAGAGGAAGGCAATATAGGGACACATTTGGAAGGCTTAGCAAAGGAGAACCCCTTCCCCCAGAAGGGAAGGAATCCTCTTCATAAGAAGAAAGGAGACCAAACAGCGTAGATGTAAAAAAGAAAGTTTTTTTATTATTACTTTTTGATGTGTTTTTAATGAAGATTTTTATTGATCTGGAATAAATTTTACTTTTGAAAACGAAGTATTGAGAATGTTTTTGGATCCCCGGTGAGACATATTAAGGAGGTGGATTCGGTTTCCTGATTTGAAGAAATGGTTATCCTATAAAGAAAAATAGAAAAAGATTTACTTTCCCTTCCAAAAAAAGAACATAAAGAAATACATTTTATACGCCTATACACCAAGAGGAGGAAAATGTGAGTACCCTTGTACTTTTATTTACCTTCTTGTTTAACGGTGTTGCACAAAGAGCTTTGTTCTTCTCTTCAAGTCGTGGACTCAAGGGGAAAGAGGGGTCCAGAGAGCTTCAGAGGAGGAACCTAAATAAAGACTGGAAAAGAAAGATTGTGAGATACACCCATATCCCAAGAGGAGAAAAGTGTGAGTACCAGATTTTGCTGTTTGATACTTACCTGTGAGAAAATCTTGAGGTGCTGCACAAGGATTCTTTCTTTTTTTTTTTTTGAGCCTCACCTAGTCCAAGGGGATTAGAGAGAAGTTTGGAGGAGACGTATAGAGGAAGATTCGGGAGGGATCCTCGCGAAGACTCCAACTTTCTGACCTGGAATCCTTAAGAAAAGAGGACAATTAAGGAGGTACTTTTTTGGATGATCTAAGGATGATGTAAGGAACATTATAAAAAGAGAGGAACACTCTCGACTAATACTGCATTCAAGAAACTATACATACAGATAATAAGAATTATCACTGTACTGTGACATTATTACTTGTGCGCTCATACCTATTCCATTTTTTCTTGTTGTTAAGGTACACTAGTGCCCCCCGGAAGGTTTATAATTTTTTGGGGGTCACAAGTACATTGCAAAGGGATCTAGAGGTGTATTCCCTGTAGGAAGTTAGGTAGAGCAGCAAAGAGGCTTAACATTACATGGGGCAGGCAGACAATAGAGGCTGGGCATTACAAGCGGCAGACATGATGGCTGGACATTACAAGGGGCAGACATGGAGGCTGGACATTACAAGGGGCAGAATGGAGGCTGGACATTACAAGGGGCAGACATGGAGGCTGGACATTACAAGGGGCAGACATGGAGGCTGGACATTATAAGGGGAAGACATGGAGGCTGGACATTATATGGGGCACACATGAAGGCTGGACATTACAAGGGGCAGACATGGAGGCTGGAAAAAATAATAGAGGCGGACATGGAGGCTAGACATTACAAGGGGCAGACATGGAGGCTGGACATTACAAGGGGCAGACATGGAGGCTGGAAATTACAAGGGGCAGACAATGGAGGCTGGACTTTATAAGGGGCAGACAATGGAGGCTGGACATTAAAATGGGCAGACATGGTGGCTGGACATTACAAGGGGTACACATGGAGGCTGGACATTATAAGGGGCACACATGGAGGCTGAACATTATAAGGGGCACACATGGAGGCTGGACAAATATTGAGTTCAAGTTTAGGCAGCAAAAACCCAAAGATGGTGATTTTTAACAAAGCTTTCTGCTATAGTTGCTGCTTTCACATCCTCCTGAGGCTTCTGTCTATGCCAGCTCTCACCCTCCTGACATTTACCTCCAATATAATGCAACAACTCATAGGCTGAAGGTCTGAGATGTAAAGACAGAGATTTAAAGAGGTTGTAGCAGAGACTCTAAACTTCCTCATAAAACCAGACCCAATGAAATATTCTTATAGTTGTGATCACCGAGATCTCATGTAGTTTGGCACTACATCTAATATTTCTGCTAGTACAGGGAGACTAACAGTATGTTCTGTTATTTATGGGGTGGTTGAATCATTGGGCAGGTAGGTCACTTCATTATGTAAAAAGTTGACTTTTATTAATTGTTAGTTGATTATAAACATTGTGGCAAGATATTGGAGTCTGGTTTGTTGTATTATTTTTTTCCTTTGTATTCACTTGAATTATTTGGCAAACTGGTGTAAAGTGTAAATATTGGTATCTGTCATTCAGGCTGGCTGCAGGCAGAGGGGCTGATTCAGAGTTTGGGAGTAAAGGCAAAACAGGAGCTAGTGTACAGCTCAGCTAAACCATTTTTTTTTGCAAAATAAAGAGGTGCCAGGGAGGGGATCCATTATAGGAGGGAAATCTTAGGTTTAGTCTGCGGGAAGCGGCTGCAGCATAGAAGGGGAGTGTTAGGGTTAGGTTGTGGGAGGGGAGTCTTAGGGTGAGGCTGCGGGGAGAGGATGCAGCATAGAAGGGGAGTCTTAGAGTTAATCTGTGGGGAAGGGTATAAGTATATAAGACCTACCTCCGGCCGCTGGTTGACGAAGAAAAAGAATGACCTATGTGGGTCACGGCAAAGAGACCGGTATCAACACTCTCGGTTGCGATTGTTTATGTTTGTTAACAGTTATTAGGTAGTTGCACCTTGTCTACCTCCCTCCCCTCCACGGACCGGGCATGGTTCCTGGTATTAGCCCAGTAACTGGCCCGCTGTACCAGGTGTATGGAGCGTGAAGGGGTTTTTTCCTACGGTTACCGGTGGCTGCATCTTTACATCCCCATAGTCCATATAGTCGGGCCCTGGTTAACTGGAGGTTTTCACCTTTACTCGGATCCTTTGGCACTCCCCTTATCAACTCCTTAGTTAGGTTGTAAGTATGATACAGTAGTTGTCAGGTTCTAAATTCTACAAATGCTTATTACTTTGTTCCCTCTTTTCCCACAGCTGTTGTTTCCCGGAGGCAGGTGGTTTGGCTTATCGGGCACTCTTTTGTGTTTTGGGCAGGGTAACTTGTGACATCGTCAGCAGTGTTCTTAGTTATATAGCGCCACAAATTGTCTGCGGCACTTTACATTTAGACATTCACATCAGTCCGTGCCCCTATGGGAGCTACATACTAAGGTCCCTAACACATACATACATTAGGGTTAATTCAGTCAGCAGCCAATTAACTGACCAGTATGTTTTTGCCCCATCTAATACTATATCTACTGACTTCTCAATACAATGAAAAGGGATTTATAGTAACCACAATCCAATACAGAGAACATCCTAGTGACCAAAACCCAACAGAGAGATTTTGTTTTATTTTTTTGCAGGTTTTCTATCTTAATTAAAGGTTTGTTTTGCTCTTTGTGTGTTCATTCAGTTTTTCTGCCCAGTTAGTGTTGCCATCCATTAATTCTGCCCCTTTCTTGCGTGCTCATACAGTCTTTGTGCCCCCTCCGTGTCCATCCATTGTTTCTGCGCCCTTCTTGTGTGCCCATTAATCATTTCTGCCCCCTCCTTATGTCCATTTATTGTTTCTGCTCCCTTTTTGTGTCCATCCATTGTTTCTTCCCCCTCTTTGTGTGCCAATGCAGCCTTTCTGTCCCCTCTTTGTGTGCCCATGTAGCATTTCTGCCACCTCCTTATGTCCATCCATTTTTTTTACCCCCATCATGCGTATCCAGCCCCTTAGTACCCCCATCATGTATATCCAGTCTCACATATAATATAATGTACATATAATGTTTACTTACCTTCACTGTGTATTCCTTCGTGGCCTCTCCTTCTCTGCCTTCCTCCCCTCATACAGGAACACACACACACAGACATAGACACACAGACAGACAGATGCACAGACACACAGCACAGCAGTGCAGGGGAGCCGGGGTGAAGCTTATTTGATTGTTATAGGTCATAAGAGCAGTGCAGGGGAGCCGAAGGACAGTATATCTGTCTGCCTAACATGTGCTCCGGCGCCCGGCTCCCCTGCATTGCTCTCATGACGTTTTACAGTCAGATAAGCTTCACTCCGGCTCGCCTGCACTGCTCTTCACATAATGAGAAGTTTATCTGTGAAATGTCCCAATAGCAGTGCAGGGGAGCCGGAGTGAAGTTTTTCTGACTGTAAAACGTCATGAGAGCAGTGCAGGGGAGCCGGGTGCCAGAGCACATGTCGGGCTGACAGTTTAGTGTGCAGGGAGTCACTCTGAGCTTGCCAGGGCCGAGTCAGCTGTAATTGCGCTCACCCATCTCCTTGCGCTCTGGGCGGTGGCACCAGTCGCACCACCCTAGTTACAGCCCTGGACCGCACACTGTACTCTGTTTACTTTGCCTAGTGCATCGTTGTCACCGCTGCGGTCTCTGCATCTCCCAGCCTGGCTGCCAGCGTACGTCGTGCTATGTGTAGTATCAGCCAGGCGGTCAGTGAAAATAGCCGAACGGTCAGTGAAAATAGCCAGGTGGTCAGTGAAAATAGCCGGCCGGAGCGCCTGGCTAAATCACGCTGGGGAGAACACTGGTCAGGTTGGCCCTTTCCTAGGAATTAGGAGGTGGTATGGAAAGGTTTGAGAGGCATGCTGTGGCCAGCAGTGTTAGAACGCCTTGCCAGAGATATGTTGTCGGTAGAACAGCGTCCTGATATCATAGTTTTGCACGTGGGAGATAACAATATTGGTCGCATACTGGTTGAGCTCCCTTGGGACATCAAGGTAAATCTCCGACCATAAGCTGGTGGCCCGAGGTAAGGTGGTTTTGGTCTGACATTATCCCTCGTTGCGTGTGGTGTTGTCTGTGTAACAGTGTAGTAATAGACAAAGTCCATAGGAGGATTAACAGGTCGGTTAAAGTTTTTCACTTACAGCTAGGGGGCACTGTTATTCATCATCCCAGGATACGTTTCGATCTGTTGCATCTTTACAGACAGGATGGGGTTCATATGTCGGATGAGGGTATTTGTGTTTTCTTGGAGGATATAGTTGAAGGTGTTAGCCTTGGGTTGGTTTGAGTTGATGGTGGCGAGGGCTGGTCATTAGGGACCAGCGTGGTGGAAAGCAGGTCGTTTATTTTGATCATTGTGTTGCTTTATTTGTTGACTTGTGAGTCAAAGTTCACCTGTGGGCATCGTACAAGGTTACAAAAAGTAACCATAGTTTTTCTTGGATTTGTTGAGTGGCTCTGTTGTTTGTTGCCTGAGGTTGTAGGCACGTCTTTATAGACGGCCTCGCGTGCTGTTGTGCCGAGGGCTGTTAGGTATTGTTAAATTTATATTTGTTAGTCACATAATAAAATGTTATGTTATTTATGTACTTGTGATTCTGGTATATTAAGCATATACAAAATACCTGCTTTCTTGGCCCCCATCAAATTTAATTGGCTTAACCAATCGCAGTAAGTGAATTCAATCAAATTTATTTAATTCCCAATAAAAGTTGTCATGTGTTTAATTTGGTAGTTAAGTTAGTGGTAAGATAGGTGAAGTGTCACTGGGAGGTCACATCCATCACACATGGGACGTTTAATGCATAAAATATGCTTGCCGCATGAAAAGTATAAAAGAGCCTTGTATATACACACTTGTAAATATATATGGTAATAAATAATTGTGTGGTCATTTTGTCATATTTATTATTAATTGGATCTATAATTTCAATGACCAGTTCACAATCTTTACTATTAACGTTCTTCAATTGTTACAATCTGCACAATCTGACAGTCAGTAAATTCAACTGTAGGGCCGGAGATCAGGAGTGCTGTGGTTATCGATCAACCGTGGTTTCCATGGTGATCATAGTTTTGTATATATAAAAAAAACTCTGACTTTATGAGATAAAGGCCGTTTTCACCCAACCAGACTTGTATAGCTCAAAGGGAAAACTCCTCTTGCAGAGAGAGCTTTTCACCCTAATTGGAACAAGCTTCTTCAAAGAAAAAAAAAAATTAAAAAATCTGCAGGAAGAGTTTCCACTTGTGTGGAAGCCTAAAGTTACTATAGCAACAGTGGACTCACAGCTGATCCACAGAAGTAGAAGTTGCTTCTATTGCAGCAGTAGACAGGGAGTCACATTGTGATTTGTACATGGTGATTGCAGCTCAGTTTATTATAGGCTGCTTATCTCCATTCATTCATGACGTAGGATCGAATCCACAGCCCCGCACTTTTTCCGTACGTGCAGGGGTGTTTAAATCCACCCGAGAGAGTGGTGTAAATTCCCCCTGTATCTTCACTCTCTTGTGCGTAAAAAGGCTGCATTATGGAAGCGTAAGTCACATTTGCGGATGAGCAGTCCACTGATCCGCCCATAAATCGGAAATCACAAATTTAAATGCTTCCCTTTAATCCATTCCAAACTGACATCCTTCTGCTTCACTTCACCAACTCTGCTAATTCCCAGCAGCATTATACAGGTTCACTGCTATTGCTGGGGAGTAGTAGAGACAGGGATCAGCTAGACCCACTGTCCACAGAGTCGGGTTCGAACAAATACAAGCTTCTAGTACTCCTCAGCAGCATTAAACAGAGATCTATAGACCGCTCAGTGTTACAGTTAAACTCCAGTTTGTAGCACTGAGCTTTGATCTGTGCTTTAATCTCCATTTACTGTATTTCTGGCTGTACTACGGTTAATGGGGTTGATTCAGAGTTGCACTTACACCTTTTTTTAGGTGCAGCTGTAGCAATACCATGTTGAACTGCAAGGGGAGGCAAATTTAAAATGTGAAAACAGCATTAGAACTGAGATTTAGGGCAAGATTTACTAAGATGTGGGTTTGAAAAAGTGGAGATATTGCCCATAGCAACCAATCAGATTCTAGCTGACATTCTCTAGTATGTAAAAAGAAAGTGAGAGCTAGAATTTGATTGGTTGCTATAGGCAACATCTCCACTTTTCCAAACCCACAGCTTAGTAAATTTGGCCCTTAAAATTTGTTAGCTCAACTCTAATTTATAGATGAAACATAAAGCTATGCAATATTTAAGTTCTATGTGCAAAGTAAAGTATTTCCCCTGCATGCAAAAGAATGTAAATGAATTAACCCACCTCACATTGCACAATGGTTTATATGAGCGATGTACACTTGAACCTATTTTGCCCTAACTCCCAAACTCTAAATCAGCCCCAATGTGTGTGCAGCCAGCGGGTCCACACGTTAACCCTTATGTAGCCAGCAATACAGTAAATACTCAATAAAGTTAAATGCTACAAATATGAATTTAATTTTAGCAGAATTTCCTTTAGATCTCTGCTTAATGCTGCTGCTGAGTACTAGAGCCCCGGCTAATGCACTATTCCCCAGTACACTTCTTCCCTCTCCGTCCTCTCATAGGTCCAGCTACTGCTCTCTCTCTTCCCAAACCTTTCACGTATCCATCTTATAGCGATGGCTTTCTCTCTCCCAAACCCTCATACTGAGAGGTAGTGCTGCACATAGCAGCTTATAATCCATCTCTATAGAGCTCTGGGTAGAGCTGTAACGGCGCCAGGGTGCCGACAGTTTAAAGTACCATTCCAAGACCTCCCGGAGGGAAGCCATAGATGCCTTCAAGGGGGTGGGGCTTAATGATGCAATTTATGCAAATTGTGCCTGAAGCCCCACCCCCGAACAAGAAATGCCCCTTCTCTTTGTATTATTATTATGCGGTATCCGCAGCACCGTACAGAGGCAATAGCAAAGACAATAGTTACATATACAATACAATAATTAACAGAGGCAATAAAAACACGAATAAGGAATACAATTCATGTACAATGCAAAAATTAAATACAGTACAAAAATAGCAAAACAATATGTATGGAGAATAAAGGTGCAGGATATGTGTGTAGAAGCAGATGAATAAGGAGAGAGATAGACAGTAGAGAGAAAAATGTCGGAAGTGATGAGGAAAAGGTAGAGGGATGATGACAGGAGGGAGGAGAACCCTGCTAATAAGAACTAACATGCTAAGTGAGAGAGGGTGAACAGGTAGGAGATACAGTGATGAAGATGGGGAGGGCAGGTAAGCTTAGGTGGAGGAAAGGTAGGCTAGTCTGAAGAAATGGGTTTTAAGGGAGCGTTTGAAGGATTGGAGTGTGCTGGATTGGCTGATAGGATTACTAGGGATGGGGGTGGGGCCTGATGACACATTTTGCATCATCAAGTCGCGTCCTACCCCTAGTAACACTAAAAATAGTTGTGTTGCTAGGCAGGGCAGTCTCCCAGCAACCCTGAATAGTGCACATGATATAAATTGCTTATCTGATATCCTGGTCCCACATGTGCGTGAAAGATTGTACTCAGGAATATCATGGCAGTGGGTCTAAAATCCTTGTGTGATGTGTGCGCCTGTCTGATCTTTAATAACTACCGCTCAGAAGCCCAACTCCTCCTCGTGTTACAGTACAGATAATCTGTTACAACAAGCTCCACATTCAAATCTCCAGGCTCGGTGCAGTAAATAAATGATGACCTCACACAGTTATTCAGGGCTTGCAAATCTCTTATTTTACAGCAATGTCACAACTAATATTTTTACTTTGTGTCCCGCTCAAGCCCAAAACACGCCCCCCGGCCCACCAGGAGGAGTTAATGTGGCAGAATGGAATCTTTGAGGAAAAAAAGGCAGCCATCTTGCTCCTTTCATGTGAACCATTCTCAGTATACCCAGCAGGTGGCTCTCACCTGACATGCGCAATGCCATGAAATCTCCTATCTCTAGAATAGGGCATATTTTCCCAAATTGTAAACAAACCGTAATTTTCACTTAAATCTCACCCCCAAAGGCACTGGTCTGAAACGTTATCATTCTAACAAAAAAAATCTTGTGTAAAGACACCCGGTACTCTGAGTTCAGCCATCCCAAAAGTCTGACCACAACAAATAAGTTTGCAAACAGGAAGTGGAAAAAAGGGAACTGATCTATTTTAGTTTTGTCATTTTTCATTATGTTTCTATAAGATGTGGCATGCGACAAGAGCTGATTCTCCTCTACGGATAGGTAAAAATTTCATCTTAATGTATAAAATACTTTCTGAGATATAACCCCTCAAACACCATGCCCCCTCCACTCACACAGAAAGTCAATGGCAAAATGCTATTTATTATAGTCATCCTTAATTTAAGGACATAACTGTGCCCTTATAATATATACATTTTATGGGTTAGTTGAGGAAATGGTACATAAACAGAAAAGTATTTTAGTGGCATTTATTTTTGTAATTTGCTTGTTTTGTTTATATGTTTAATGAGGAGACAAGTTAATGCCTTTGTTCAGTCCATGAAGGGCCAGGGTATTAAGTTCATAGGTTCAATAGAATTCCTTCAGTAACAATAATAGATTCATCCCAGTCTCCTCTTTTTCCCCAGGGGTCCATGTTTAATGCCCATTAAAAGCAGGTTGTGTTGATTGGAAAAGTGTCCGCCTTAGGTTATATTGCAGGTAATTGTTTTGTGATCTCATGTACCATCCGAAAAATGTAGGTTTTTCACCATTTTGTAAACAATAGGTGTCCCTAGGATCAGTACCAAAACTGGATCTCTGCAGAGAGAATTTTTTTTTCCTTGAGTTTGGCTGTAAGGGTAAAAAATGTGCAAGTGTACAGCTCATCTAAACCATTTTGCAAAGTAAGGGGTATTAAATCATTTAAAATCTTTTGCATACACACAAAATGGAAGTTGCTCAATCAATTTATAGGTAACTGCAAACAGGTGCATGAAAGACCGGGGGTTAATCTGCTAGCAACAGAAACAAAGGAAAGAAATGCCCCAGCAACACTGCTATTACCCAGTAACAGACTATACCATTCTATCTGTAACATACACACAGGATAGAGAATGCCTAGTAACACTGCTATTACCAGTAACAGACTATACCATTCTATATGTAACATACACACAGGATAGAGAATGCCTAGTAACACTGCCATTACCAGTAACACACTATACCATTCTTATACAATAATAAATGTATTAGAGATGAAGCGCTGGTTGGTGTCAAAAATAAAACTTAGCGTAATGGATGGGATAGCATAGAAGTGCCCAGTATAAACACAATAATATATGAGATAGAGAATGTCCTGCAACACTGCCATTACCAGTAACAGACTATACCATTCTATCTGTAACATGGGGCCTGATCCAGACCTACGCTGGTGTGCGTAGCGTATTATTGCTGAACGTACCAATAGGTACTCCCCTTGCTCGTACCTAGTTTAGCATCCATACGCTCGGCACACCCTACCCTAACTTTTGTGTTCGTTTCCGCAGCCGTCCATACGTTCATTGCGTATAAACGACGCTTAGCACGCCCATACTGTACAATTTAAATGGCTCCCCCCGCCTACATTCCTTAACTCCAGCGTCCGTACTAACTTCGTACTAAAAACACTCCCCGTCGGCGGAAAAAACTCAAACAATACGGACCCCAGAATCGCCGCTACGAAAAGGTCTTTGGTACGACTGGAAGTTGTCACTATGCGCATGCGCAGTGCGTTTTTACTGCTGTTTTTACGCTTACGATCAGCGTTAGCTCGCATGCAAGCGTAGGTCTGGATCAGGCCACTATACACAGGATAGAGAATGCCCCAGCAACACTGCCATTACCAGTAACAGTCTATACCATTCTATCTGTAACATACACACAGGATAGAGAATGTCCAGAAACACTGCCATTACCAGTAACAGACTATAACATTCTATCTGTAACATACACACAAGATAGAGAATGTCCAGAAACACTACAATTACCCAGTAACAGACTATATAATCTATCTGTAACATACACACAGGATAGAGAATGCTCCAGCAACACTGCCATTACCAGTAACACACTATACCATTCTATCTGTAACACACACACAGGAACTATTTAGTTGAGACTGCAATTTCCTATACAGGCATCGGAATCATCTACTTGTATGTTTGTTTATTTATTTATTTATTTATTAAGTGTCAGGGACAGTGTTTTACTTGTTTCTCTTTTTAATTTACTTGAAGTTATCTTTAGAGGTTTATATATATATGTTCATTTATGGATTGATTTTTAAATACTATCTGTTCAAATGACTCATTGTTAGTTTTAGAATCACTATTTTTTATTTTAGAATTTTAGCAGATTTTTGCAATTATTTATTTGCAATTTTTTATCTGCAACACTAAGTCACTTTATTAGTATTCACTTTGTTGCGCCCACTCAGTGCATTATTGTTATTGTTTTAATCTACATTCCTCCCCCCACCCACTTCTCCCTCCTACTTTACCCCGGAGGCTGCTGTGGCCGCCTCCTCTTACCTAAAAAAACGAAACTTAAAGACCGCACGTAGTTAATCTACGTGCTTAAGGCCTATGTAGATTGCATAGTCAGGCTGACTACATATGCTCAGCTTATAAACTTCCAAAAATACACACCTAGGACCGGATTCAGAGTTGCAGCGGAGAAAAAATCTGTTGGAGCCGTAATAGCTCCGACTGCAGGTAACACTGTCCTTTATATTTTTTTTTTTATAATAAAAAAATTAACCCCTTCCCCCTGTCCTTCCCCCCCGCCCCTAGAGCAAGAACAAATAAATAACAACATTTCCCACGATGGGCAAGGTTATAAATATGCCCCAATGACAGGTGAACTGTCATTAGCACCGGGATGTTCTGCTTGCAGGACATATGTTGCGACGTGCCATAAGGGTTTTATTTTTTGCCAAGACTCCTCCCCGGATTAAAAGCTTAGAAGACTGGACCCCCAGGAGAGCAGGTAAGTATTTTTATTTTGTTTTGTACTGTATTTTTTTTTTACATTTTTACATTATTATGGCTGGCACTATAGTTTATGATTTTTAATATAGGGGCATTCTTGGTTCTCCTGGTTGTGGTTCTCCAAGTGCCAGCATGCCCTGGCATCCATAGGTATGCTGGTGCTTGTAGTTCTACAAGCGTCAGCAAGCCCTGTTGGGTTGGTATTATTTATTTGTTTAGGGTTTATTTATGTATAATGCTTTTTATATTTTTTTTCTAACACTGTGTACTGGTTTTTTTTTCAACGAATTAACTTTTTTTTTTTTGCAGCTACGGTGAGCTGCTCCTTACGCTTACACCATTCCAGGGATGGTGTAAGCGTATGGCTTGTTAAGCAGCCACCGGACAGCCCTGCACGGAGCATTTAAATAAGAAAAACGCCCCTTTTCTCATTTAAATATCGTTCCAAAGGCACTGGACAGTCGGATGCAATCACAGACGGATGGGTACACTTGCACCCATCTTTCTGTGCGTGCTCCCGATCTGAGCATGTGCAGTACTCATTTTTGCTGTGCTTCAGGCTGAAAAAAAACTCGGGCCCTAAGAAGCCTCTGCTTCTTAGGTGTGAATCAGGCCCTTTTCTGAGCAACCTTTCTAATTTGATTTGAACAGCACCCAGATTCTCTCTAACTACCTAAGTACCTCTTTAACCCATTAATGTCATCAGTTAAAAGAATGCCTTTTATAGAAACACTGGAGGTCCTATATCATTCCGTTGTTAAATAGCAGCTCCTATTAAAAAAAAAGCACTTTATTTTAAAAGCTTCAGTTTCTAAACAAATGACCATTAAGATTTAACGAGACCAACCTCACTTTTTCTAAAACAAAAGCATCATGTATTTGGTTAAACTTGTGGTCAATTCCAGGTACTATTCAATCACCGTACATCACATTCCCACTCCAGCAGATTTAACAACAATGGGGTAGATCCAGAACGTTTGCCGTACATGTATTCGCGTAGCGTATTTTCGTGCGCGTAAATTCGCCACGCTCCCCTCGACACACCCCTTGCACGGACGTATTTTGTAAAAATACGCTACCCAAACCCTACCTTAACTTTTCCTAACGTAACAGCATACGTCCGCTAACGGACGTATTGACTACGCGAACGTACGCAGCTTAGTACGCCCATACTGTACACTTTAAATACCGCCCCCCGCCTACTTCACGTAAAACAAACGTATTTTCGAGTAACGTACATTTGGCACGCCCACACGTAAGTATTTACGTGAGACATACGTGAATCACGCATACGTCCTAAATTACGCTACGTGAATGTGCGTATTTTCTATGGTGCGCATACGCAGTGCGTACAAACCTGCAAATTTACGTCTCCGCCACGCGTAAAATCGCAAAAAAACGTAGTTCTGGATCTGCCCCAATGCGCCAGGCTCAGAATTTTAAAAGGTTTCGTAATGCGCTATTCAGCCTATACAGTGTTGCGTGTTTCAGCAGAAACACACAACCCTGAATAGCCCGTTAGAAAAAAGGGCATTCGTTTAAATACCCCCAGTCAAAGCTGTGCCTCCACGGGTTACGTAGGCACAGCTTAGTCAAGGTTTAGGCTTTTTTTTTTTTGTACAATAAAAATTTTAAATTATCCCACCCGCCAATATAAAATAAAAAAAAAATCAATTTTCCCAAGCACAGGGCATGCTGATTGTTGTAGTGCTACAAGCACCAGCATGCCCAAGGATTCCAGGGCACGCTGGCGATTGGAGAACAACAAGCACCAGCATGCCCTTTCATCCAGTGCCCACTGTGACATGTTAATGTCCCCCTTAAATTTGTAATAAAATATAGGCAGCTGGAATGGGCCTTCCTCTCCTTAGGGCCCCGTAGCAATTGCAAATTTTGACCCTATGCAGTAGTGTCCTTTTCTATCATATTATCTGAAGTATCTAACTGGGGACTTGTAATAATGACAAGATGCCATTGTGGAGCATAGAATTATAGATTTTCTTGCACTAGTTTAAGATACTTCAATAAAGAAAGCAATATCTTGGGAACATGGGAATTTGCAAGGTGAATTTGATAAAAGAGCTTTTGTTTTTTGCCTAGTCATTGTTATGTAAGAAAATATTAAGGGAGTATGAGTTTCTTGGACATGTTAATGACAGATAGTTCAGGCATACACAACATATGGCACTACAGCATTAAACTACAGCTCCCAGCATGCACCAGCAGCATAGATTGGGACCTGGAAAGGCATTATGAGATTTGTCAGCTTTTCCCTCTATTGACTATCTCTTTCCTTCCTCTGCTTTCACAATTACATCCTACACAGCATCTTAACATTAGTTTCCCACATATTGTTTTACTATCTTTGTACTTTCCTTATTGGGCCAGGCCAAGAATTATGCACAATGCCCGATGTCTGCAACTGATCCACCCAACGGCCTAATACCTGCAAGAAAGGTATGTAAATGAGGTTAAGTAGGGTTCCCGGAGGGATTACATAGAAACATAGAAACATAGAAAGTGACGGCAGATAAGAGCCACATGGCCCATCTAGTCTGCCCATTTGTTTATTGAAAACTATACTGACCCTAGACCCTATTTACCCTCAATTGGGGTTTACATTTAGGATACCCTTATATTTAACCCAAGCATGTTTAAATTGTTCTACTGTACTGGCATCAACCACCTCAGATGGGAGAATATTCCACTTATCTATCACCCTTTCAGTGAAGTAATTTTTC
>WWET01006031.1:8971-21568 GCA_011038615.1 Limnodynastes dumerilii
TGTAACGATGCTTCCGCTCTGTGGAACGCAGCGTGCGTTCCACAGGTCGGCCGGCGCATGCGCAGCGCCTATGTTAAAGTCCCGGCGTTCCTCCACGAGGACGCCGGTGATATTCTGCCTTGTCCAGTGTCTGATGCTTGTTGCTTCCACTGCGTGTAACTGTTCGTGCTGGCTCTCTGCACCCCTATTAGGCTTTGAGTCTCTGCACTTGTCTTATGTTGTGGGGCTGTTCTCTATACTTACCAGTACGGGCTGTGTACCTCTAGCCACATAGTGGCCTATTTTGTACTTACCTGTGTTGTCTGCAAACCTAACCACAGAGTGGTATTTATCTATACTTACCAGTACGGGCTGTGTATCTCTAGCCACATAGTGGCCTATTTTGTACTTACCTGTGTTGTCTGTAAACCTAACCACATAGTGGTACTTATCTATACTTTCCTGTATGGGCTGTGTATCTCTAGCCACATAGCGGCCTACTTATACTTACCTGTAGTGACCATTAAACCTAACCACATAGTGGTATATATTTATACTTACCAGTATTGGCTGTGTTTCCCTAGCCACATAGTGGCACATTTATACCTACCAGTATTGGCAGTGAAATCCTAGCCACATAGTGGCATTTTTTCTCTTACCGGTACTGGTTATTGACCTTTGTCATTTATTGGCAGTTGGCATTTTTCCCTTTTATTTATCCTTACCTGCTACCAAGGGGATATTGTGTAGCTTAGTCTTTAGTTTATTTACCGCCATATCCTGGCTAATTACTTTGGGACTAGTTTTGTTGACTACCATTGTCCTACTCTTTTCTGGTGCCACATAGTGGCCTCCTTGTTTAGTAATCTGTCTGGCGGATCTACTACTTAGTCTCTGCGATCTTGTGGTGGTCTTTGTTGTCCGTTATCCGTTCTTTCTACCGGCTATCTGTTGTGTGAAAGTTAACACTGATAGCTTTTCTCCTACAGTCACGGTGCCTTGCTCCATACTTGTTTCTGTTATTATTTTTCCTTTCATGTGAATCTGCGCGCCTAGGATAGCGGCTTGTTTATCTGGGCGCTGCACAACTCCATCCCCACCTCTAGGGGCCCTGGCGAAGACTCCCAGATTCCCTGCTGCATGCTAGGTAACCAGTTTCATACTGTTCTGTTCTTAACAATAGCGATGTAGGGATGTAAATAGATTGTCTAGTATGAGTTTATAAATGGTGGAGATTATTAATTGGCTTGTGTCTTGTGTCTACCACCAGTTTTGACTAAGATATATACATAGGTATACACAGGTACAACCAAAAGTCCCCTTGGGTGAAGGAACATTTTTCTTGTACCTCCTGGAAGGAGAGGAGACCGCCCCCTTGCACCAAACTGACCAACCCTTATGTAGTCCAGTTGTCTAAGTCGGTTAATGTTGGCTTTGTCAAGTCCTCATGAGAACTCTGTGTTGTTTGTCAGTGGGGTAAGTGGGGAAAAACATGAAGATAAGTCAGTCCTATAGCGTAAGTGGACCAGAGTTTGATAGAGGAAAGTTACACCTTGGCAAAACCATGTTGATTGCAGGGGAGTCAAATTAATTTTATTCTATGCATGCAGGGAGAATACTTTTCTTTTGCTTATTGTGCACAGATACTGATCAGCTTCACTTTTACACTATTATTTAGATTTTGGTTATATCACCTTTCAAGTATAATCTGGTTTGCAACAGATAAAATTTGACTCCCCTGATATTAACATGGTTTTGTCCAGGTGTAACTTTCCTCTCTTATATTCAAACTCTGAACTAGGGCCCATGTCCTCCGCTCGTCAGTGTAGATGCAATTGGATGAAGCAAATGGGGAAGGGTTGCCAGCTAGAGAAGTGACCTGAGAGGAATTTGGACAAAAAGATTTTCTAGTGTGACTCACTGTTTGGTCCCCTCTGGTCTTGACCATTCTACCACTCTCATCAGCATTGTAGATTGTCTTGTTTAAAACAGGGCTGCTTGCCCTGCCAAACAATTGCGTTGGAGGCAATTAAAGAAAGAGTAGGGGAGAACAGGGAGAACATTCATCTTGATCCTCTGTATAGGTATTTTTAACTTCATTTCTTTTCTTCTGTGTTTCTTTTCTGCTTCTTCTCTTTTCTGTTTTCTCTTCTCTACCAATGTGTCGGGGACCCATGGATCACTAAGTCCTGTTTCCTAACAATTTCACTCTAACTGGGGGGGGGGGCCTAGATATTAAATCCACATTAATAGTCTAGCAACTCCCCACTCTGTTATAGTAAACCTCTATACTTACACAAAAATTATCTGCCACCACAACAGGCTATATTATTAGGTCAACGCGATCCCATAAAAATGGTTATAAAACACTTACAAGAAATAATCACCCCGGGCCCTGACTCACACTTAAATAAGCATACTGACTTCTGTACATTATGTACAGAAGTCTGCATTAAACTTGTTCAGCGCATATGTGGTACCGTTGTTTCCATAACCGGGTGCAGCAGACCAGTGCTGCACTCCATACGGATCAGAGCCCCCCACATGGAGGGGCATGCCCACTCCCCTTTGCATAGTAGATACACATGGGGAATCGGCAAATGCATGCAATTTTACAGTAAGGGCTTGGCTAAGCCCTTACATACAATTCAGTATCCTGCACGGAGGGGTTTCCATGCGGAATATTTAGGGTAGGAGTCTAGCATGTAGATTCAATACAGGGGGAGTGCCCTTCTCTTCTACAACCAGATGTCATGGACTGACTTGGGTGGGTATCCGCTGTGGGTTCCCGGGGACGTGATAGTGGTGATTCAGCGAGGTATATATAGGATTTGCTCATGAGTCAGTGGGCAAAGGGATTCAGGCTCAATGTGGCTTGACCAGGAAAGATATGAACTAGTGCAGACTTGACGTGGACTGGACCAGGACTGGAACTTTAGCAAGAATTGACTAAACCTGGACTTTGCCAGGAGTGGAACTGGAACAAGACTTGACTGAACCTGGACTGGGCAAGGAGTGGACCTGGAGCAAGACTTGACTAGACCTGGACTGCGCCAGGAGTGGAACTGAAGCAAGACTTGATGGGCTGGACCAGGTAATTTGAACTGGAACAGGGTAAGACTTGACCTGGGCTGGACCAGGTGATTTGAACTGGAACAGGATTAGACTTGACCTGGGCTGGACCAGGTGACATGAACTGGAACAGGATTGACAGTCTGCAACAGCAGAGGTCTTGAAGCTTTAGCAATACTCTGCAGGCTATTGAACTGGATGAACAGTCTGCAATAGCAGAGGTCTTGAAGCTGGAGTAAATATCTGCAGGCTATTAAACAAGATAGACACTCTGAACAATATACGCAGTCTGTTCTCTGCTGGCAAGGGTAATCAGCTGATTGCTGCAGCTGAGCAGCAGGCTGCATGCTGAAGCATGAAATCAGAGTTCTCACATGAACAAGTTGTCCTGGCACTGAAGACTCAGTGCTCTGGGTTTAAATAGTGCGTCAATGACCAGGATTGGACGGACAGATGTGCTTCTCCTGGCTTGCTGCTGCAGATCATGTGCTTCTCCTAGCTTGTTTCTGGTTGGCTGCTGTAGATCATGTGCACAGATCCATGATGGCAGCGCCCATGCACTGGAGGACAGCAGCGCATGGTTCCAGCAATATACAGCATGCAGTGGACATCATGGATGGAGCTACCACTACTGAAAGTGGCAGGACTGCCTGGAGGCAGAGAGCGGGCAAGCCTGGAGAGAGCCACTGAGAGGCGGCTCTTGATGTGGAAAGTCCTGCGTTTTGTGACACAGATCTCTGAATCAGAATACAATAACAATATGTACAATAACCTCCACAGTGGAGGCTACCATATGGAAACCTTTCTTAAATCCGGTCCCCTGTGACTATTCTCACAACTTTTTGGGTTGCAGTAGCCAAAAACAGTAATGATGTAATTTATTAACAGTTTATTTTACAAAAGAGTACAATCTTTTTAACACAAAAAGATTTAACAATAATAAGGGGCCTGATCCAGAGCTACGATGTTGCGCTGAGCGTACTAACGTTGCACTCCCCATGCTGCACTAATGACGCACCCCCCCGACACTCCCCCTGTCCCGGCGTAATTTCACACTGTTAAGCCGGCTGAAGGCTATCTTAACTTCACCGGCGTAACAGAGTGTAAATACACCAGGACCCTGAGCATACCGACCTAACCCAGCCCTCACTTCCTCATTTCCCTGCCTCCCCTGCCTACCTCCCCTAACTGCAATGTAGTTACGGTGAGGAATGCCCCCTCATCCGTAACTATGTTGCAGTTACAAACGCCGTATCACCAGCAACTAAAATACCTATCTACGCCGGGCAACATCTGCCTGGCGCATGCGCAGATCGGCTAAACAGCCAGCCGTAGCTCTGGATCAGCCCCTAGGTTACAAAACTTTGAAAAACACATATAAAGCTATTGTTAAAGCTGCAATATGGCAGCACTATGTCATATTATCATTGTACTGTTGCAGGGTACTCCGGTCCATGCATCTCCTGCAGCATTCCTTCTTGCTAGGGATCTTAGCTGATTACCTTACAGCTGGGAGGCCCTAGCTGAGGATTTGGCTGTGAGCATTCAGCAGCCAATAGGGATGTGGCTCTTCCCTTAAATAGCTGTCAGCTAATAGCCTACTTGCATCTAGCAATCCTGTCTGTGCTCCTGTTGTGATGTCTGATTTTATCTCTTATTCCTGAGTTGGGTGTTCTGATGTCCTCTTCATGTGTTTACCTCTTTGTCTGTTTTATCTCTCCTGCCCACCTCCTTGTCTGCTGCCTTGTCTGAGTGAGTTTCTGCTGTGTGTTGTTTGTGAGCCCCTGTGTGTTAACCCTCTTTGGGTAAAGCCTTTTAGGTTACCTGGGGTTTTGTGCTTTAACACCTGCACTCCTGGAGCTGTTTAATACCATCTGCACTCCAGTTATCGTGTTACCATTGTGCTTATTATCTGTGTTTTGTGTTGCACTCTGCACTACTCTGATTACCACCACCTATCCGTTTATCCAGTCTGTCTGTTAGTACTTCTGTTCCTCTGTGTACTTTACTATCCTGCACCATTCTGTTTAACAGTCTGCCTGCACACCAGCTTGGATGGTCAATACAGTGCAGTCTCTGTATTTATTTTGTCTGCTCACCTGCTTGCCAGCTTGTCTGGTCAATACAGTGCAGTCTCTGTACTTACCTTGTCTACACTTTCCTGCTCCCTAGCCCGTGGGTTTTTCTGTACTATTCGTACTACAATTTTACTCATTTATGCTTGTGGCTTGCATCCTAGTCTGTTGGTAAAGGCGTCTGTCATCATCCTCTGGCCTTGTCTCTCACTCGGGATTGTCCACTGAGGGCCGTGACCTGCTACTTGGGTGCAGCCAAGTCCATCCCCACTATTAGGGGCTCTGGCAAACACCACCCGGTAATTAGACTCCGTGCCTGGGTGTGTCAGTCTCATAACAGCTATTTAAAAATAAAAATTGAATAAAAACAGCTTTACAGAGAATAAGTTATGGCTAGAGGCTGTCACGATTCATTCAGTTCTCTGTTCACTGCACTTTGCTTTTGTTTACATTCTGCCTGTCACATGATTTCTTTAGTTCAGCACTTCCTGGTTTTCTCACTCTGCTGCAGGCTTACCTCTCAGGTGCTGCTGATTGCCTTGCTTGATTCCCTCTCCACCTGGCCTATTTAAACATTATGAATACCTGAGGCTTGATACAGGGATTGCAGAGGCCAATATAAAAGATAGAGGTTTATTGCGGGTAGCGGAGTAAAAGAACATAACTGTACAGAAATAACAGAGAATCACTATACACAAGTGCAAGGTACCAGATACCAGGTAAATACACTGATATCAGACAGGGTTTACAGGTATGAGATTCTAGGTAATACACAGGTAAGAGATAACAGGTATCAAGCAGGGTTTACAGGTATGAGATTCCAGGTGATATAAAGGTGAGAAATAACAGGTATCAGGCAGGGTTTACAGGTATGAGATTCCAGGTAATACACAGGTGAGAAATAACAGGTATCAGGCAGGGATTACAGGTACAGACACTGGTACAAAGGGCAAAGATCAACAACATAAACAAGGAACCTGAGAGAGTAAGTATGAATGGAGACAAATGGAGGCAGATTCAGGAACACAGCAGAGACCAGCAAACTAATACACAGGAAATAAGAAGTAATGACCCACACCTTGCTCTGGAATCATGGGACAGATAATCCCAGAGCACAGGTGTAAAATAACGAGTACATAACAAAATAGTCCCAGACAGAGTGTACAACAGCAGCCTCTAGGGGCAGGTAATAGAAATGTCCACAATAGAATAACTAGTCAAGGTCTGCCCCTAGAGGCAAAACAAGATACAGCAGTCCAGGATGTAACATTAAGTCTCTCTCAGACAGCACTCTGGTGTCAGAGCAAAAGCTATCCTGGCTGCTGATTGCATCCGTGAGTCCTCTCATGTGCTCTGGCTCCCTAGTTCCTGTCTGGGTTACTCCTTCTGATTCCTGGTTCTCTCCAAGTCCTACTCCGTGTTCCTGTACCTCTGGTTTCAGCTCAGCTCCATTTGTCTCCTTATCTCCAGCTTCAGTTGCAGTTTCTCCCCTGCCTGCAACTACAACACCTGCTCTCCGTGGATCTCGTCTCAGTGTCAACGCATTTGTACAGAGGGCCGCAGCCTGCCTCTTGCCTGCAGCCAAGTTCATCCCCACCATCAGGGGCTCGGGTGAATACCTGGCTTGGGGTTAGACTCTGCGTCTCTGGTCCAGCGTGGTCCGCGAGGTCGGTGTGGGACAGAGGCATAGCATAGAAATTGGTAATTCCCCCAGCCAGGTAAACTGAACCTCTATAGAAAAGACAATTAGCTCTTCCACTCAATACAATTTAAAGACAATCTTATCTGGATCTCCTTCCTCTGGTAAGGAGGTGATTATATAATTAGGGCTTTGACCTCGGAAATGCCCCTCTGATTTTGCTAGCTTATCTTATAAATCCACATATTTCGTCCTAGCTATGTGTATCACTGATAATAATACAATATATTCATATTCCTTGAGGGATTACAGGCTATTAGCTATCCAATACTATATTAGTGTCATGTGTACAAGACTGGTTATTCTCTAGTGTCCCTTCAAAGGATGTTACAAACTTCTAAGTCGCAGGTATTATAGACTTGAGGTTGCATCACGTCCTTAAGCAGTTTGGGGCTTCTGCAATTATTTGATATATTATGTGATAATATGATTTTTACTCCAAATGCTATGGTGTCTATGGGCAGACCTACGCTCATGATATGCCCTTGTGCATAGCGTATTTACGCTAGTGTACCTACGAAGCACTCCCCTAGGCACTCTCCTCAGTCGTCCATATTTAAGCCGTCTTTCGCCGAAAAAACCCTACCCTAACTTTTCTGTGCGTAACCGCAGGGGTCCGTAGGCTTCTTGCATAGTTACGACACTTAGCACGCCCATACTGTACGATTTAAATGCCTCAACCCGCCCTCAAAGCGTAATTTCAGGTGTCATATGTTTAGCATGCCCCTTTGTGCATTGTTACAAAGTACACTCAAGGCCCATACGCTCAGTGTTTATTTGCGTAACATCGACCGTGCACAGTAAGTACTAAAGGCCGCTTTTACACTTACGCAAAGCGCAAAAACACGGGTGAGTGTAGGTCCGGATCAGACCCTATGTTCTCAGGTCATGGGTGTGTGCACTATCATGGAGTGAAAATGCAATCACTTTCAAATAGTGGAGCTGCTAATTCACAGATATGTGTGTTAGATTTCACACACTGGCTTAACTACCGTGAGTACAGGGACTGTAACCTGGGGTAAGGAGGGCTTTGAGACAGCTGCCCCCTCTTCAACCACAATATGTATAGACTGATCAATGCTCGATGTAAAAAAAAGATTAGAGCAGAGGAGTGTTCTACACATACGCAGAAAGGGCCCCACTATGATCATTTCATAGCAAAGTGAGGTCAGGGGTGTAGGAACCGGGGGGGCATAGGGGGCAGTCACCCTCCCATGATTTTTGTTGGGGGGGCAAAGACTGTGTTTTGCCCCCCCATGAACTTCTGCACAAAGGTGAATGAGGATGAATGAAGGGAAAATTCTTTCTTTCTTTCTTTCTTTCTTTCTTTCTTTCTTTCTTTCTTTCTTTCTTTCTTTCTTTCTTTCTTTCTCTCTTTCTCACACTCATTTTGCTATCACAATTTGCAGTAAAAATAAGCAGCTAAAGATATAGAGGTACTTCCCATTGACTGTTCTTATAAGTTGAATGACAATGCAACAGAAACAGCAAATAATTGTGGCCTGTGGATGGTTTAAAACGTTAGCAGCAGTCTCATTGTTGCCAGATCGTAGGGTAGATAAGACAATGATTGCCTTAGGTGTCTTAGAGAGTCATGGCTCCCAGAGTAGGTTAATTTAACGCCAAACCCCCGCCCCCCAAACACCACATACAGTTACACACACTGGGCCTGATCCAGACCTACGCCGATGCGCTGTGCTTACTAAAGCACGGCGTATCGGCATTCATTTTGACCGACACTCCCCCTGTGCGGGCGTATGGCCCCTTCCTTACGCCGGCTGAAGTTAGGGTAGCCTTCAGCCGGTGTAAGGAAGGGGCCATACGCTCGCACAGGAGCGTATGGTCGCCTAGCCCGCCCTCATTAAACTATCTCCCCCCGCCCACCTACACTAACCTGAACGTAGGGACGCTGGGGGACGTCCCCTCCAGCGTCCCTACGGCGCTGCTACGGACGCCCGATCCACGATCCATGATCCCTTTTCAGCCGATCTTATGCTAGGACGGCGGGCGTAGGTCTAGATCAGGCCCACTGACACATCACAGATCATTTAATGCCCTATGAAACTATTCCCTCAAAAACCATCAATCCCCCTGAGAATTTATTAACCTTTTCATCTCCATTCTATCTCTATTCATCCACTCTATCAGCTCAAATACAGCACCCATCATCCTATCTACCCAGTAACAGCCCCACTGAGAATCTAGTACCCCCCCCTGCACTAATTAACCTTTCATTTCATCTTCCCAGAACCCACATTACCACATTCACTCACCTTGTCAGCACTTACTCCCCCCACAGACATATACATACTCACACATACAGACACTGGGCTGGATCCAAACTTAAATAAGTGCTTGAAATTAGTTACTCCTGGACTAAGCCATGTTGATTGCATGGAAGTCATATTTCATCTGTTGCAAACAGTATTATAGTTGATAGGTGAGGTTTCCTATCCCAAGTCTAAATAACAGTGTGATAATAACGCTGGTCAGTATCTGTGTGCAGTAAGCAATTCTAACACAAAATGGAAGTTGCTCAATCAATTTATAGGTAAATGCAAACAGGTACATGAAAGGCAGGGGTTAATCTGCTAGCCACAGAAACTGAAGAAAGTTAGGAGCACCATATGCAGAAAGGCCTTGACGGTGGCTGGTGGTTTATCATATATTTGCACAAATATGTGTAACGGACATTTCTGCGTTTTATTTTAAAGATAGAGGTATAGTCTGTTACTGGTTTATGGCAGTGTTGCTGAGGCATTTTCTTTCTTTTGTTTCTGTGGCTAGCAGATTAACCCCCTGCCTTTTTATGCACCTGTTTGCATTTACCTAAAAACTGATTGAGCAACTTCCATTTTGTGTTAGTACTATTTGTGGGCTTGTCTGGGAGCATTAGCTGAGAGGGGTTGTTGTTCCACAGCAGCCATTTTGGAGGCCTTAAGGGGTGTCTCCTGAGGTAAGTTTGGCTCTTAATTTAAAAACATAGGACCGTATCCAGACCCCTGCGTGCTTTCCGTGCGCGCGGGGGTCTGAAATTACGCGAGACAGAGGGGAGTGCACGCCCCCTGTCACTCCCCTCTGTCGTGCGGGCTTTATGGCAGCTTACGCTGCCATAAGCCTGCCTTAAATGCGACGGGCGGTCCGTACGACCGCTGATCCGCTACAGTGTGGGAGCCCCCATGCTTCCCCCCGCCCGCTTTTTGCACGCAAATGGGCTCAGACGGAACAAAGTTTCGTCCGATTGTTGAAACGCTAGGATTACTTTAGTAATCCTAGCGTAACATCTGGAGGGCGCATGCGCAGAAAGGCTTTGACGGTGGCTGGTGGCTTATCATATATTTGCGCAAATATGTGTAACGGACATTTCTGCGTTTTATTTTACAGATAGACGGTATAGTCTGTTACTGGTTTATGGCAGTGTTGCAGTAAGCAATTCAAAAATATATCCCTGCATGCAAAGAATACAATTAACTTGACTCCCCCTGCAATCAACATGGTTTAGCCCAGGAGTAACTAATTTCAAGCACTTACTTAAGTCTGGATCCAGCCCAAAATGTGTAACTAAAACAAAAAATAAAAAGATTGCAGTGTTATCAAACAGGGCTCATGCAATCAGACTGAGATGACTATATGTTGTGTATAAATTAAAGCCTTTTATTACCCCTTTCACATCACCAAACGTGAAAAATCCGGGTCTAAAAACCTGGGTTTTTCCGGGAGAAGAAATACCGGGTAAACAAAAAAGACACCCTTTAAGTCCGCTAAAACCTGGGAAATTACCGGGTAAGAGCCATTCACATCTCCAGTGAATTGTCAATCATTGTAGAAATGACCTGCTATTGGCTGCTTCACATGATGTAATTTAAAGGGGACTTTTCTGTTGCGCACAATGATGATGTCATTACATGGTGGCCATTTTAACTGCATTTTTGCGACGATGGCAGACGATCTAGTTGTTTCTAGCTCTGATACCATTCATAAATTCATGGTGGAGTTGCGGAGGACACAACATCAGTATATGCGCAGGAGGAGGGCATACATTAAGGCCACTCAGATGTCCATTCTGAGGTACACCGCCATCAGTAACCGGAGAATGTGGTCCTGAAAGCACAATCACGCTGAAGCTTTCTGGGAGCCTATGCGGAGGAGCAGTGGATTGCGCACTTTCGTTCACTTTAAGTGCTTTTAGGAACATTTTTTGTATACATATAAGACAGTATTTAACAATATATAAACATCTATCACTGAGCCACCATGCTGCTCCATAAGCCCCATGCACACTAGTTTTTTAAATGATGAATGATGTTAAAAAGCTTTATTTGGCAGTCGGTCTGTGTACACACAATGGGCCTGATCCAGAGCTACGCTGTAGCGCTCAGCGTAACATCGCTGCTCTGGCCCGACTCCCCCCCTTGTAGGAGCGTATTAACTCTCCCTTACACCGGCTGAAGGCTACCCTAACTTCAGCCGGCGTAAGGAAGGGGCCATACGCTTGCACAGGAGCGTATGGCCGCTTAGCACGCTCCCCCCCCCTCATTTACTTACCACCCCCCGCCCACCAGCAGTAACGTGAGCGTAGGGACGCTGGAGGACGTTCCCTCCAGCGTCCCTACGGCGCTACTATGGACATCTGCCCGGCGCATGCGCATTAGAGCTACTAGCGACGGCGGCTGTAGCTCTGGATCAGGCCCATGGAACATACATGCAGGCAGTATAGTGGCCATCCCTCCGTCCTAGCCTGTTACAGAGCTCAATTCATGACTCAAGGCCCAGAAAAGCCTAAAAGATTTTTTCAGTGGTGAAAGTACTGAATCATTATCAAAATGACCATGGGTCACCATTAATGCAAGACCCTCACCCTGACCATCTCCATGTAGTGGAAACACCAAATGAAGGTGAGTTTTCTGTAAAATTTGGCCTGTTCACTGTGAAAAGTTATGCGTTCTTTACTCAGCAGCCAAGAATCAATTTAAAATGATTGAATTGTATTTATGTAACTAGTAGTTAAATAAAATAGTTGCCATTTTAAGATTATAATGATACTGTGCTTTATCTAAACCTAACATTGTGGCTGGAATCTATGGATCCCGACTTCTTATGCAGTGCCCGCATTGCGTCCATTTTTTCCAGAACTGTGACATATTTAACTCTGAATTTTATTGTAAATTTTTTTTAAATAAATGTTGTTCAGTTTAATGAAAGCAATTTCAATTTATAGCACATACCATAATGTATGAATACATTTTTATAGTAAAATAAACAATTAAGCTGGAGTTGGCCAACCCCAAAAACACTGATGAAAATTAACATAGGAGTGTGTGCATATCTAAAGTCACTGTCACAACTGTCAAAAATGACATGCAAAACACAAGAAAAGGGGGCTCCAGGCCTTATGGTAGTCTTTGGCCTTTTGCCACTCCATGAAAATTTTTGTTCCTACACCCCTGAGTGAGGTAACTGGAAAGTGCTGAATCTGCAGCTAACCACAGGATGCAATAGTATACCATGGGCCTGATCCAGAACAACGCCTCGGAGTGAATTTACGCGTGGCAGAGAAGTAAAATCGCTGTTTTGTACGCACTGCGCATGCGCACCATAGAAAATACGCACATTAACGTAGCGTAATTGTGAACGTATGGGCCATTCACGTATGAGAGTGAATTTTGGCAGAGAAGTAAAATCGCTGTTTTGTACGCACTGCGCATGCGCACCATAGAAAATACGCACATTAACGTAGCGTAATTTAATTGGTATGGGCCATTCACGTATGTG